>JARBWK010000175.1:0-54277 GCA_030556195.1 Anolis apletophallus | reverse complement strand
CAATAGCGTAGTCAGTAACCGGTCCAGAGTTGTGGGCAGGAGAATGACGGAGAAACGAGGAGGCAATCCAAGGTCCACGGGAGAGAAAGTCCACTTTAGCTCTCCCAGCAGCTGCTCCAGCCTTGAGGGGATAATGCCAAGGCCTGGCTCAGCCCCCCCCCCCGGCTTCGGCACTCCCAGCAGCTGCTCCCAGCAGGCCACCATCCCCTAGCCGTTCTTTACTGTGTTCGAGTGTCATTTTGGTTGGTGGTGTGGCCCCGGATTTTTTTAATGTTAAAAGTGTGCCGCGGCTCAAAAAAGGTTGGGAAACACTGCACTACAGCTGGCACAGCCTTGCGTCCTACCTTTCCATATCCAGGAGGTCTTCTGGGAAGCTCCCTGTGGAGAGGCGCTGCAGGTCAAGCTGCTGGGGATCATAATGTTGGTTGTTCTCAAAGTGCTGAATGATGTTCCTCACGTTGCCAGGCTTAACTGATCCAAGGGAAGGGGAGAAGGCAAACCGTTAGCAGGCCTCCCGCTCTCTCTACTGGGTGATGCAGCTTTTTAAAAAAGACTAAAAGTAAGTAAAGATTTCCCCTTGACATTAAGTCTAGTTGTGTACGACTCTGGGGGCGGGGGTGGTGCTCATCTCTATTTCTAAGCGGAAGAGCCGGCTTTATCCGACTGTGGGCAACCCAAGCCCAACACATTGAGTTCAACACAATTCATTAACAGTACAAATATCAAGTTCAATACATAGAGTACAACACAGTAGTATCCCAAAGGATCATAATTAATGACATATGTGGTATTTTGTCATGTTCACAAAATTAGTTATAGCATTAAGCAAATAGTCCGGGATAATCGCTAGGCTCCAACTCAGAACACAGTACCTTAAAAGGATATTGCTGCTTTATGTGTGTCCGAGTGGAAATACGAGGAGGAAAGCCAGTAGTAAGGTGATAAGTCACTGGGTCACGGTTCAGAGTTCCATAGAATATAGTTCACCAAATAATCCACATGTGGGTGTTGTAATATCCAGAAAATACGTAAAAAGGTGAACCGTGAAGATGTAAACAAAGGTTCCCAAAAGGGAAACGCCGAACAGACCTTTCCCCATCGGATTGGATGGGCCGTCCTCTGCGTCTTACAATGATACATTGAATGATTTTCTACTACTGAGGATGACACCATTATTGTAACGCTGGCCCTGAGGAAGTTTCAGCAAGGGACGAAACGGCCTGCAGCCGGCTTCGGAAAGCGCTCCAGTCGTAGGCAGCCTCCCTCGTGGAGCTCTGTTCGGCATTTCCCTTTTGGAAACCTTTGTTTACATCTTCGCGGCAGCCTCCCTTGTGGAGCTCTGTTCGGCGTTTCCCTTTTGGGAACCTTTGTTTACATCTTTGCGGTTCATCTTTTTACGTATTTTCTGGATATTACAACACCCACACGTGGATTATTTGGTGAACTATAGTCTATGGAACTCTGAACCGTGACCCAGTGACTTATCACCTTACTACTGGCTTTCCTCCTCGTATTTCCACTCAGACACACATAAAGCAGCAATATCCTTTCAAGGTACTGTGTTCTGAGTTGGAGCCTAGCGATTACCCCGGACTATTTGCTTAATGCTATAACTAATTTTGTGAACATGAAAAAATACCACATATGTGCTTCATTATGATCCGTTGGGATACTACTGTGTTGTACTCTATGTCAGTGTTTCCCAACCAGTGTGCCGTGGCACACTAGTGTGCCGTGAGCGATCATCAGGTGTGCCGTGGGAAATTGGAACCTCCAATACCCCTTTCCCCCCTCCTGCCGAACACTTTTTCTTCTCCACTCGGGCTCCCTTCTTCCCAGCCTCGCTCTGCTCGCGTGTACAGGAGATAAGGGGGGAGGGAGGAAGACGTGACCCGTGCGGGCGCTACTGCGCAGACTCGCCCCATGATTCCCTCCCTCCCTCCTCCTGAACACGCTCACGCTGCCCCCTTGGATCAAAATGGCGGCAGAAGCGGCAGAGTGAGCAAAGCGAGGCAAAGCGAGCAGAGCAAGGCTGGGAAGTAGGGAGCCCGAGGAGGGGGGAGAAAGGGCACGAAGGGGAAGAGGGAGGAAGAGGTCTCTGTCGAAAGCTGGCATGGGCAAACTTGGACCTTCCAGGTGTTTTGAACTCCAACTCCCACCATTCCTAGCAGCCTCAGGCCCTTTTCCTTTTCCCCCCTCAGCCACTTAAGCAGGAAAGGGCCTCAGGCTGTTAGGAATGGTGGGAGTTGAAGTCCAAAGCACCCAGAGGGCCACAGTTTTCCCATGCCTGTTTTAGGGACCTTAAAATGGTGAGCCTCCTTCCAACATTGTGATTTTGGATAGAAAACAAACAATATAACATTGTTTGAGTCCACAGTGCTCTCTGGGTGTAGGTGAACTACAACTTCCAATCTCAAGGTCAATTCCCAAGCAAACCCTTTCAGTACTTTCTGTTGGTAATTAGTTTTAAATATGCCAAGTTTGGTTCAATTCCATTGTTACAAGAGTTCAGGATGCTCTTGGATTGTGTGTTAACTATAAATCCCAGAAACTGTAACTCCCAAATGTCTAGGTTTATTTTCCCCAAACTCCATCTGTATTCACATTTGGGCTTATTGAGTATTCACGCCAAGTTTGGTCCTGATCCAACATTGTTTGAGTCCACAGTGCTCTCTGGATTTTGGTTGGTGGTGTGCCCCAGGATTTTGTAAATGTAAAAAATGTGCCGCAGCTCAAAAAAGGTTGAAAAACACTGCTCTATGTATTGAACTTGATATTTGTACTGTTAATGAATTGTGTTGAACTGAATGTGTTGTTGAACTCATTGTGTTGAACTTGACATTTATACTGTTAATGAAATTAAGATATTTTTGATATTGAATAAGGTTGTCTATATTTTGCTAGTAACCCTCCGTTGTGCTTTGTTTGAATCACACAGTGTTGCCCCTTGTTTACTATAGGCAACCCAAGCCCCTCATTTGGTCAGATTGATGCAATGGCAATAACAAAGCCCAGCAGTTTTTTTGGAATTAAATAAGCAAGAGGAGGAAGAGCACGGGGGAGGCCATGGGTCGGATGAGTGAGGGAGATGTTGTTGATTTTTTTTACCTTCGACAGGGGACAAGGGGACATGAAATGCTGAAAAGAAAAGAAAAACACAAAATGGAATGTCAAAATCAAACTGGCACAGCACCGGTGGGCGACCAAAAGAAGCAATGCCAAAGGGAAGGAGATGCTCTCAAAGGAGGGGAGCTTGGAAAAAAAAACATTCATACTTCCCGACACCCTGCCACCCACTTGGGGACCAACCACAAAGGATTAGCGGAATCCCTGCCATGGGTACAAACAGTCCCACCATCAGCCCCCAGACTCACTGCTCTGGGAGGAGCTTTTGGGCTTTCCGATGTATTTGAGGATGGGGTTGCGCTTCTTGTCCTCTGCCAAGGTCTCCTTGTCTTTCTTTGTGCTGCTGCTCTGTTGACCCAAGAGAGAGGAAGAGGAGCAGCGTCAGAAGGGGCACACAGGCCAGGCCACACTCCAGGAGGGAAACAACAAAAGTAATAATAATAATAATAATAATAGGTAAAGGTTTCCTCTGACATTAAGTCTAGTTGTGTCCGACTCTGGGTGGTGGCGCTCATCTCCATTTCTTTTCTTTTTTATATATATAAAAATTTATTATTTTTCCACCAAGTAGATAAAATACAGTGAAAGAGAGATGAACAATATACGATTATAGAAAAGTAGGAGAATAGAAAGATAGAGAAATAAAGTGCTATAAAAATCTAGCTAAGTTACAAAAAAGTGAAAAAGAAAAAAAGGAAAAAAAGGAAAAATATGTGTGTGCATATATATATATATATATATATAAGTATAAAGAAGTTATATGACTTCCATTCTTCTTCCATTCCTTTCTAAAATTCTTAATTTCCGCTAAAATAAGCAATCTTTTATGATATTTTTAACATACATATTATTTAGTCTTTTTATATTTTGCCTGTTCTTCGTCCATACTTACTGACCACTGTCCACCTATATTTTTATATAAAGTAGGAAAGAGATAGTAATACGGGAGTTTTATAAGTCTTTCTCCACATATTCCTCTAATACTTTCCAATTTGTTCTATTCAGTCCTTTTCCATTATTCTGTCTAAGCCAAAATGTCAATTCATCCAAAATGTCAATTCATCCATTCATCCATATCTTTAATGTCCATTATTTTCTGCACCCACTGTACTCTTGTAGGGATTTGATCTCCGTTCCAATATTGTGCAAATATAATCTCCATTTCTAAGCCAAAGAGCCGGCGTTGTCTATACACACCTCCAAAATTACATGGACAGCATGTTACCTTCCCGCCAGAGCGGTACCTAGTTATCTACTCACTTTTGCATTTTTTTTAATTGCTAGGTTGGCAGGAGCTGGGGTTAACAGCAGGAACTCACCCTGCTTCTCAGATTCAAAGCACCAACCTTTTGGTCAGTAAGTTCAGAAGCTCAGTGGTTTAACCCACTGTGCCTCCAGGGGGGGGGGGGGCAATAATAATAATAACGATCTGTCAACTGCAAAAGGCCACCTTACTTGAATCGTGCACCTCATTTGAAAATACATCACACAGTCCTAGATGCTTGGGAAATATTCAACTTGTGATGTAATACAAAATCTAGCATCTATATCTCATTTGCTGTATCATTCTGTGTTTTTATGTCAGTAAAATAATAATAGTAGTACATGGGTCACCTATCGCCAACACCTACGACTCCTCGAACGCTTTCATCAGTGCTGTCTTCGCACAATCCTTAATATACACTGGACCGACTATGTGATGAATGTTGCTGTCCTTGAGCAAGCAGGGATCACCAACATTGAGGCCATGCTATTGAGAACACAGCTGCACTGGGCAGGGCACATCTCTAGGATGGAGGACCACCGCCTCCCAAAGATACTACTCTATGGTGAACTCGCCATGGGTCAGCGCAAGAAAGGCGCCCCCCAAAAGAGATATAAGGACTCCCTGAAACAACATCTCAGGCTCGGCCAGATTGATCACCAACAATGGTCCACCCTGGCCTCACATCGGGAGGCATGGAGAAGCACTATCCACAATGCTCCGGCCTCTTTCGAGAATACACGCCGAATGGGTCTCGAAGAGAAACGACAATGCAGAAAGAACTGCAACTTGGAAACAACATTACCCAAGGAGACTTTCTGCTGTGCTTTCTGCAACCGGACTTGCCTATCTCAGATTGGCCTTTTTAGTGATCAACGCGCTTGTAGATAGCGTGGGATGAGTCCTTCCTGAATCTTCATTCGCGAAGTAATGCCGAGAAAGAGAGAGAGAGAGTAGTAAAAAAATCACACAGTCCTAAATGCTTGGGAAGTGTCCAACTTGTGATTTTGTGATACGAAAACTCAGTTGCTGTATCATACTGTGTTTTTGTGTCAGTAAAATAATAATAATTTCCCCAAAGGAACTCAGGGTGGTTTCCAAGACATAAGGCAAAAAAAGATTCAATGTTTACAAGGAGCTTATAGACAAAATACATCAAAATAAATACATCAAACAATATACAGAGGGTCTGGATGAATCCGCCCAGCTCCTCCTGACTGCTTCCCACTCTGCTTTGTCTCTCTCACACACCTTCTTGGTCTTGGGGAAGAAGGGCAGCCACTTGTCTTTCTCCTGGGACTTCTCCACAACGCTGACCAGGCGTGACTCCCGCAAACGGATTCCAGCGTTCCCCATGTAGGCGTTGAGGGCAAAGCTCATGGGAGAACTGGGAGAGGGAGATTCAAGGAAGACAAGAAAGGACAGGAACTGCACCAACATTGTAACCAGCCTGAGGTCGCAAAGGTATCACCCTGTCACCAAAACTCCCCAGGCAGAATGAGATCTCTGCTGTCCACAGACTCTAGAGCAGGGGTGGGCAATTATTTTTTCCAAGGGGCCACACGAGAGCCAAAAAATATTATGGAGGGCCGCACCTAAAGGCTGAACTAAATTCGAATCCACGTAATTAATTTATTTACTATATTTACTATATATTACACATAAATAATATTAACATATTCAAGAAATATTCATATATTATTAGTATTAATATTATAATTATTATATTATAGTATATATACACACATTATAATATATTGAAATTATAATATAATATAACATTATATTATATATTATATTATTATTATAAAATTATTATAAAATAATAATAAAAACCACCAAAATTAAATTAACTTAAATTCAAGAAGACAAGGTGCGAACCAAGATGGAATGGCCCAATGGATCCAGCCCAGAGGATGGCAAAGCGGACCCAGCCGCTGTCGCAGCAGAGGAGAGTGGAGCAGCAGGCAATTGGAGGCTGCAGGCCTTTGCCCACTCTCACCCCCAGCCATTCCCCAGCTGATCGCCCTGCTATGGAGTGCCTGCCATCCCTGGAGGCAATCCGGGCCAGCAGGGGGAGCAGTCAGCGATCGGAGGCGGCTTATTCGACCTGGCGAATTATTCGCCAGGGCGATCAACCCCGCAGGTCGCCGAGTACTCCCCCGGCAGGCCCGGATCGCCAGGCACTCCAAAGCCGCCGCTCCAAAGGGATGTCAGGCACTCCAAAGCCACCGCGATGGGATGGCAGCAGTGGCACCCCTTCGTCTTGGCCCCGCCCCCGACGCCCTTCTCCCCGGACCGGACAGAATCAGCTGCCGGGTTGAATCCGGCCCGCGGGCCGTAGGTTGCCCACCCCTGCTCTAGAAAATGAATTGTTATATCAGCCATAGGCCATGACATCCCATAATATACAACCTTTAGAAGTACAATAAGCACTTTCCAATACAAATATTAAAACTTATTCCTTATGCTGGCTCTTTAAAATTATAGTAGCAGTGATATGATAACAGTAGCAAATGTCTGATTCATATAATCCCAAACTATCTCCATTTCCATTTCTAGCCTCCGCTGTTGACTTTACTAATTTACGAGGGTTGAATGAAAAGTAATGCCTCCACCTTGGTAACTTCTCAACAGAAAGCAGTTCTGGCATGCGGCAGGTACTGGCTTGTTCAGTAGACTCTCCTCTACAGCTCCATTTTGGCGGGAAGCCTTAGCATTGAATGGTTGTGTTGTTAAAGTGCGAAGTATAGAACCCTGCACGGACAGTCGGTCAATGCGACTTAAGCAATGTGCAGTCATTGAATTCTTGAAACAACCGTTCAATGCGAAGGCTTCCTGACAAAATGGAACTGTAGAGGAGAGTCTACTGAACAAGCCAGTACCTGCCGCATACCAGTACTGCCATCTGTTGAGGAGTTACGAAGGTGGGGGCATTACTTTTCATTCAACCCTCATATAAACCCTATTTTCCTGTAGAGGAGAGTCTACTGAAGAAGCCAGTACCTGCCGCATACCAGTACTGCCATCGGTTGAGGAGTTACGAAGGTGGGGGCATTACTTTTCATTCAACCCTCATGTAAACCCTATTTTCCTGTAGAGGAGAGTCTACTGAAGAAGCCAGTACCTGCCGCATACCAGTACTGCCATCTGTTGAGGAGTTACGAAGGTGGGGGCATTACTTTTCATTCAACCCTCGTATAAACCCTATTTTCCTGTAGAGGAGAGAGTACTGAAGAAGCCAGTACCTGCCGCATACCAGTACTGCCATCTGTTGAGGAGTTACGAAGGTGGAGGCATTACTTTTCATTCAACCCTCATGTAAACCCTATTTTCCTGTAGAGGAGAGTCTACTGAAGAAGCCAGTACCTGCCGCATACCAGTACTGCCATCGGTTGAGGAGTTACGAAGGTGGGGGCATTACTTTTCATTCAACCCTCATATTCATATATATATATGAATAATCCAGAATAACAAGAGACACATTGAAGTCTGAACTCTGATCAACCTGAGTTAAAACAATTATCTGGGCTGAAAAGAGCATTCCTGCCGGATTATTCCAAGGGCTCCACTCACCTCCTGTCCTCTTCATATTTGGATCTGAAATGAAAAGTGAGAAGAACAAGCAAGTCAGCCACGCTTTGTTATCCTCCGTCAACAATAGAAAGGCCACGTCAAATATGTTATCCTCCGTCAACTCTAACAAAGACACTACTGAAGGGGGCATGCTCCTGAAGTCCTTCTGTTGTCCCCACTTTTGGTCAAGCTACCTCCCAACAGGATGGCTTTCTGGGCCCAACACCCATCTCCAATGAAGCCACGCTATTGACTCCCAAGTGGAGAAAATCCACAGCTTCTCCCGAATTTGTTCCTCTCATCCATGAAATCCATCAAGCAACGGAGAAGCTGGTGTTTGTTCTGAGCCTCTGAGAGGCCAGCAGAAGAAGGGAAGAAGGAAGGAAAGGAAGAAAGGAGGAAGGGAGAGGGGAGGGGAAAGGAAAGAAGGAAATAACAAAAAGAAGGGAGTGACAGAGGGACGGAGGAAAGAATGAAGGAAGAAGGGAAGGAGGAAGGAAAGACGGAAGGAAGAAAATAAGGAAACGAGGGAGAAAGGAAGGAGAGAAAAATGGAAGGACAAAAAGAAGGAAAGAAAAAGGGAAAGAAAGAAAAGGAAGGGAGAAGGAAAGAAGAAAGGAAGGAAAGTTAAAAGGAAGGAAGGAAAGATGGAAGAAAGGAAAAAATAATAAAGAAGGAAAGGAAGAAAGGAAGGAAGAAGGGAGGGGAGGGGAAAGGAAAGAAAAAAGGAAAGAAGGAAATAACAAAAAGGAGGGAAGGAGGGACGGAGGGACAGAGGAAAGAATAAAGGAAGGAAAAGGGAAGAAGGAAGGAAAGACGGAAGGAAGAAAATAAGGAAAGGAGGAAGAGAGGGAGGGAGGAGAGAAAAATGGAAGGAAGGACAAAAAGAAGGAAAGAAAAGGAGAAAGAAAGAAAAGGAAGGGAGAAGGAAGGAAGGGAGAAGGAAAGAAGAAAGAAAGGAAAGTTAAAAGGAAAGAAGGAAAGAGGGAAGAAAGGAAGAAAAGAAAGAAGGAAAGGAGGAAGAAAGTGCCGGGACTGTGGTGCAGCTGGCTGGGAGTCAGCTGCATTAAGATCACTACTGACCGAAAGGTCATGAGTTCGTAGCCAGCCCGGATTGGTGTGAGCTCCCGACCACAATCGTGTAGCTTGTTGTTGACCTTTGCAGCCCGAAAGACAGTTGGAAATTTAGTTACCACTTTGTGGGGAGGTTATTTAACTGATTTACGGGGCCATAAAAAATCTCCAGGAAGTATGCAAAGAATGAGGAAGCGACAGCTCCCCTGGTGGCCAGAAGCTGGAATGTTAAATAGCCTCTGAGTGTCTATATATGTTGTGTGTCTATGGCATTGAATGTTTGCCATGTATATGTACATTGTAATCTGCCCGGAGTCCCCTGCGGGGTGAGAAGGGCGGAAGATAAATACTGTAAATAAATAAATAATACATAAAGGGAGGGAGGGAGCGAGGAGAGGAAAATGGAAGGAAGGACAAAAAGAAGGAAGGAAGGAAGGAAGGAAGGAAGGAAGGAAGGAAAGGAAGGAAGGAAGGAAAGGAAGGAAGGAAGGAAAGAAGGAAGGAGGAAAAGGAAGGAAGAGAAGGAAGGAAGGGAAGGAAGGAAGAAGGAAGGAAGGAAGGAAGGAAATAAGAAGGAAGAAGGGAAGAAGGAAGAAGAACCGAAGGAAGAAGAGGCGAAGGAAGAAGGGAAGAAGGAAGAAGGAAAGAAGGAAGGAAGAAAGAAAGGAAGGAAGGAAGAAAGAAGGAAGGAAGGAAAGAAGAAAAGAAGGAAAGAAGGAAAGGAAGGAAGGAAGAAAGGGAAGGAAGGAAGGAAGAAGGAAGAAGAAAGGAAAGGAAGAAGAAAGAAAAGGGAGGAAGGAAGAACTGGCTGGGAGTCAGCTGCATTAAGAAACTAAGGAAGAAAGGTCATGAGTTCGAAGCCAGCCCGGAAAGAAGTGAGCTTCCAACCAGAATAGTGTAGCTTGAAGGAAGAAAGCCCTGGAAGAAGTTGGAAGTGAAGGAAAGGAAGGAAGAGGAAAGGAAGGAATGAAGAAAGGGTGGAAGGAAGGAAGGAAGAGAGGAAAGGAGGAAAGGAAGGAAAGGAAGGAAAGGAAGGAAGGAAGGAAAGAAGGAAGGAAGGAAGGAAGGAAGGAAGGAAGGAAGAAAGAAGGAAGGAAGGAAGGAAGGAAGAAAAGGAAGGAAAGAAGGAAAGGAAGGAAAGAAGGAAGGAAGGAAGGAAGGAAGGAAGGAAGGAAGGAAGGAAGGAAGGAAGGGAAGGAAGAAAGGAAAGAAGGAAGGAAGAAAGGAAGGAAGGAAGGAAGAAGGAAAGGAAGGAAAGGAAGGGCGGAAGGAAGGAAAGAAGGACCTCACCCAGGACCACAGAACATCCGACTGAGCAGCAAACTGCCCTTCCCAATTGCTCCCCAGCATCCTTTCCCCAGACACCCTCCTCCCAGACACGTAAGGCACTCACAGGATGTCCCCAAGCTGAGCAATCTGCTTCTCGGCCACCTGCCGTTCCTTCTGGGGGTCTCCATCCAGGTCCAGCAAGTCATTCTCCCCGTACAGGCTTCCCAGCCCCATGGTGCGCTTTGTCCTGTGAGCAGAGACATGTGGCTGTGTCAGGCCTTGCATCCTACCTGCCTTCCCAGATCTCAACAGAGCCGCTTCTTTGGAGCCAGTGGGGTTCACCTGTAATCCTGGATCTGCTCCTGGATCTCCGGCATGACAGCCTCCTGCAGCTCTAAGAAAGCAATCCGGAGGTCCTCCCCGTTCCGTAGGCGAGTCTCTGGCAGAGAGGAGAATAATATTGTATTTTGTGTGTGTGTGTGTCAGGAGCGATTTAAAAAACTGCAAGTCTCTTCTGGTGTGCGATAATTGGCTGTCTGCAAGGACGTTGCCCAGGGGATACCCTGATGTTTTACCATCCTGTGGGAGGCTTCTCTCATGTCCCTGCATGGGAAGCTGGAGCAGACAGGAGCTCACCACACTACCCAGATTCGAACCACTGACCTTATTTATTATTTATTTTTTATTTATTATATTTCTATACCGCCCCTCTCAGCCCGAGGCCTTTGGTCAGCGGCCCTGTCGGCACAAGGGTTAAACCCATTGCACCACTGGGGGATCCTAATAATAATTAATACATTAATTACTAATAATAATTAATAAAGTTTAATAATAATAATAATCTTTATTTATACCCCACCGCCAACTCCCATAGGGACTCGGTGCAGCTTTCAAATAGCACACACAATGGTGCCATACAACATATAAAATACAACATATCAACATTAAAACCAATAACACATTTAAAACCACTAACACATTTAAATAATAATAATAATCTTTATATATACCCCGCCACCATCTCCCCAACGGGCTTGTCTAAGTTCTCTGGGGAGGGCATTCTAGAGGTTGGGGGTCACCACCAAAAAGGCCCTCTCCCTCGTCCCCACCAACCATGCTTGAGACGGAGGTGGGACCGAGAGGAGAGCCTCCCGAGAAGCCGGGGGAGGGGGTGGAGCCAGGCCGCACCATGCCCCGCCCCCTCCCCCTCTCCCCGCTTCCTCCTCCGCGCAGCTTCAGCAAGCGAGGGGCGGGAGTCATGGCGAATTAGAGGCTGGCTGGGGAAACAGCTAAAGGAGGCAGCGCCCCGGCCCCTTTTTCTTTTTCTTCACCGCCCCCGGCCCTTCCTCTTCCTCCTCCAAGCAGCAGGAGTTCGGTAGGAGGAGAGGAAAAGGAAGGGGGGCAGAAAGCTTTTCTCGCGGCACAGCAGAAGGTACTTCACGGCACACTACTGTGCCGCGTCAAAGCGGTTGGGAAACACTGATAGAGGGAGATGTGATCACGAAGACAGGCTGGGATTTATAGTTCACCTACATTCAAAGAGTATTCTGAACCCCACCACTGATAGAATTGGGCTAAACTTCCCATACAGAACCCCCTTGTCTTGAAGGGACTTGCTGGAGCGAACCTCCCTCCACCCTTGCACGCTCTCCCTCGCCCACGCTGCCATGCCTGCTCTCCCCTCCCCACTTGGACTCTCAGAAAGAGCCCTCCCCTTGGCTGAAAGGCTGGCCAATCACAATGGGGGAGGGGCTTTGGTGGGAGGATTCACCACCTGTTTCCAAAAAAGGAAAAGAAGGACAGGCGGATAGATTGTCAGCCTTCTCTGCCAAAGGGATTCCTAAAGCCAGGGGTGGGCAACCTATGGCCCGCGGGCCGGATGCGGCCCGGCAGAAGGGCATCAAGGGCGGGGCGAAGAGGAAGGGGTGCTGCTGCCGCCATCCCATCGTGGGCTCTGTGGGGCCTGTTTCGGCAGACAGGCCAGAGGAGCGGCGGCTTTGGAGTGCCTGCCATCCCAGGAGGCAATCCGGGCCTGCAGCGGGAGCACTCCGTGACCTGCGGGGGCTTGTCACCCTGGCGGCGCGGAAGACTTGATCATCTTCCGGGTCGCCAGGGCGATCAGCTGCCTCAGATCGCCGACTGCTCCCCCTCCAGGCCCAGATCGCCTCCAGGGATGGCAGGCACTCCAAAGCCGCCGCTCCTCCGGCCTGTCTGCCAACACAGGCCCCACAGAACCTGTGATGGCGCGGCGGCAGCGGCACTCCATAGCAGGGCGATCGGCTGGGGGCGAGAGAGCGGGCGGAGGCCTGCAGCCTTCGATGGCCTGCTGCTCTTCTCTCCTCTGCTGCGGCGGAGGCTGGGTCCGCTTTGCCATCCTCTGGGCTGGGGCCATTGGGCCATTCCATCTTGGTTCGCACCTTGTCTTCTTGAATGTAAGTTAATTTAATTTTAGTGGTTTTTATTATTATTTTATTATAATTTTATTATAATAACTAGCTGAACCCGGCACGCGTTGCTGTGCCCTATTTAGGAAATGCGAGGCAGTCTGGGAAAGGGTTGGAAATGATGTGGGCATGTGTTTTGTGTGTGTGTATATATGTGTATGTTTGTGTGTATGTATGTGTGTGTGTATGTGTGTGTATATATGCGTGTGTGTATATATGTGTATATATGTGTGTATATATGTGTGTGTGTTTATATATGTGTGTATGTGTATATGTGTATGTTTGTGTATATGTGTTTGTATGTGTGGATGTGTGTATATGTGTGTATATATGTGTGTGTGTGTATATGTGTGAGTGTGTGTGTAGATGTCTGTGTATATGTCTGTGTATATGTGTATGTGTATATATGTGTATGTGTGTGTATATATGTGTGTGTATATATGTGTATGTGTATATATATGTGTATGTATGTGTGTATATATATGTGTGTGTGTGTATGTGTATGTCTGTGTATATGTGTTTGTATGTGTGGATGTGTGTGTATATATGTGTTTGTGTGTATGTATGTGTGTATATATAGATGTGTATGTGTGTGTGTATATATATGTGTGTATGTGTGTGTGTATATGTGTATATATATGTGTGTTTGGTGTCTTCCCTCCCAGTGGAGGTGGGAGGGTTGTTGACCTTTTCCCGGCCAGCTCTTTCTCCTTCTCGCCCCGCACTCCTCCCTTCATTGGTGGAAGGAGGGCAGGGAGAGGAGGAGAAAGAGCTGGCCGGGAAAAGGTCAACTTCCCTCCCGCCTCCGCTGAGATCGGGCGAGATGCGGCTGCGAGGTGGCGGAGGAGGCGGCGGAAGAGGGGGGGGACGGTGGCGCCCTTGTCGTCGCAAAGCCCCCTCTTCCAGTCCCTCTCCCGGGAGCGGCTGGGAGGGTTTGAAGAGGAAGGAGGGAGGGAGGGGGGGGGGGTCGGAGTGCGCCTGCGCGTTTGCTCTGCCTCTGTCTAGCGCTCGCAGCCAGCGCAGAACGGGAGGTAATGGGCGGTTTTTGGGGGCTGTTTTTGGGGGGGTTGCAAGGTAGTTTGGGGTGTTTTTTGGTGCTATGATTGTACCTTGTGGTCTGGGGTAATGTGTGTCGTGGGTTTTGTGTTTCTGGGGGGTATAGTTTGGCCGTGTATAAAGGACATCCCACGACGACTCGATTTTTATATATATAGATATAATAATATAATATAATAATGTTATATGATATAATAATTTCAATATATTATAATGTCTATATATATACTATAATATAATAATTACGATATTAATACTAATATATGAATATTTCTTGCTATATTAATATGTTAATATTAATTATGTGTAATATATAGTAAATATAGTAAATAAATAAATAAATAATGTGGATTAGAATGTAGTTCAGCCTTTAGGTGCGGCCCTCCATAATAATTTTTGGCTCTCGTGTGGCCCCTTGGGAAAAAATAATTGCCCACCCCTGCCTAAGACCATTAGAAATTTGTGTTTTCGGATGGCCTTTGGTGACCCCTCTGAAACTCCCTTGTGACCTTCTCAAGGGTCCCGACCCCCAGGTTGAGAAACACCGCTCTATTCCCAAGATGGAAGCATTCTTTAGCCTGAATATCCAGCACCCAGGAGTTGACTTACCTATTTCGGCCAATAACTGATCAGATACTCTGACCCTCAGAGGCTGGAGGAGAAGAAAAGAAAACACAGGACTGAACCATCAGGGAGTGGCCCCGAGAAGGCCCAAATCATGTCGCTCTTTAAGTCCCACCCATATCACCAACATGTTTACATAGTACTAGCTGTCCGCTGCCACGCGTTGCTGTGTCCCAGTCTGTGAATATGTGTTTGTGTGTATAGATCTATATAAATAAAAACGTAATGTTCGTTTGTGGGATTAACGTAACTCAAAAACTGCTGCCAAATTTGGCCACAAGACACCTACTAACCCAAGGAGTGACCGTCACTCAAAAAAAAAGATTTTGTCATTTGGGAGTTATAGTTGCTGGGGTTTATAGTTCACCTACAATCAAAGAGCATTCTGAACTCCACCAATGATGGAATTGAACCAAACGTGGAACACAGGACTCCCATGGCCAACAGAAAACACTAGAAGGGTTTGGTGGGCAATGACCTTGGGAGTTGTAGTTCACCTACATCCAGAGAGCACTGTAAACTCAAACAATGATGGATCTGGACCAAACTTGGCACAAACATTCCATAACCGTTTTTATTTACATAGATTATCAAAAGCCACACCGCCCGCCACCAAAGCCTCACCCACCACAAGGGCTCACCGCAGTTTTCTCCAGGAAGATGCTCCAGATCTCCTTCCCAAGACCACGGCCCTCCTTGGGGTTCATCTGCTGGTAAACATCGGCACACAAGTACAAGAGCTACAAAAGGAGGACGCGGAGGAGGAGGGAGAGCAGGAAGGAAGGAGAGAAGCAGAGTGAGCAACCCCTGGCACATAGCCAGGAACGGGAGGGTGATGAAATGCCCACCAGAAAACCTCAAGGGAGGAAAGAAAAAGGAAATACGAGGGCAGGTCAATAAGTCAGTGACTTTTTGAATTTCTCGCCTCTTGACTGAAAGGGCAACACTACTCCTGTCAACAGGCATCTGTCAGTTGACTCCTGTCAAAATTTGAACAAGCTGCGTCATTTAGTTTGTGTTTGACAGCCATTGATAGCAGACTACCGCCTGATTTGAGGAGAAAATGGAAAAAAGTGAATTTTGTGTGCTCATTAAGCGTTATTTTTTGCGGAAATAAACCATCACTCAAACCAAGGCTAAGCTTGATAAACACTATGGGGACTCTGCACCATCCATTTCAATGGTTAAAAAGTGGTTGACTGAATTTCGTTGTGGCCGTACAAGCACGGAAGATGCCGAACGTTCTGGACGCCCAGTTGAGGTCTCTACACCCGAAACAATTGAAAAAATTCACGATATGGCGTTGGCCGATCAGAGATTGAAAGTGCGAGAGATTGTGGAAGCCATAGGCATCTCTCATGGCTCAGCGGTTTCCATTTTAAATGATCACTTAGGTGTGAGAAAGCTTTCCGCAAGATGGGTGCCGCGTTTGCTCACAATCGACCACAGACGCAATCGTATGACAATTTTTGCAGGAGTTTTTGGCGTTGTTCAACCGCAATATGGACGGGTTTTTGCACTGTTTCGTAACCATGGACGAAACGTGGATCCACCACAACACACCAGAGACCAAACAGCAGTTAGAACAGTGGGTTTCTCGGGGTGAATCGGAGCCAAAGAAGGCCAAGGTGGGTTCGTCAGCCAATAAAGTCATGGCGACCGTTTTTTGGGATGCACGCGGTATAATCCACATTGACTCCCTTCAAAAGGGTAAAACAATCAATGGCGAATATTATGCCAACTTATTGGGTCGATTTAATGAGGATTTGGGGGGAAAAAACCCGACCACATTTGGCCAAGAAAAAAAATTCTTTTGCACCAGGACAATGCAAGGGTGCACACATGTGCAGTTTCCATGGCAACAATCCATGAACTGGGATACGAATTGCTCCCTCATCCGCCCTATTCTCCGGATTTAACCCCGAGTGACTATTTCTTGTTTCCAAACCTGAAGAAATGGCTCAGCGGAAAGAGATTTGACTCCAGCAATGAAATCATCTCACAAACAAATACCTATTTTGATGACCTCGACAAATCTTATTTTGTGGAAGGGATAAAAAAATTGGACAAAGTGTATAGAGCTCAAAGGAGACTACGTTGAAAAATAAAATGATTTTTTATCCAAAAACCTGTGTTTCATTCATAAAGTCACGGACTTATTGACCCGCCCTTGTATATATATTTATATTTCCAACTCTATTATTCTATGACTCTATGATTTTTGGACTCGGTGTCCTCCACCCACCCAAAGCCCAGATTTCTCTGGGGTCCTACCAAAGGACTTGGGTCTGCCTGAGAGAAGATGTATCGCAGGAACACTCCCAGGTGAGCCGGGCGTGTCTTCAGCTTCCCCAGATCCTGGAAGAGGGAGTCACACTGGGATTGGGTGAGGGAGAGAAAACACAATAAGTGTGTCATGATATGATGCAGAGGAGAAGGAGACAAAGCATGTAGTCCAGGATTACCACTGGAGCATCGCAGCACACCCAAATACCTGAGAGTCACTCTGGACTTCTAAGAAGCACTGCTTGACTATCAAGTAAAAAGTGGGTGCTAGAAATAATATCATAGGAAAACAGACTGGCATAACCTGGGGATCACAACCAGACATAGTGATGGCATCTGCCCTTGCGCTTTGCTACTCTGCTGCTGAATACACATGCCCAGAGCGGAATAAATCTCACTACGTTGAAACAGTGGATGTGGCTCTTAATGAGACATGCCCCATTATCACAGGATGTCTACGCCCTACACCAGGGCTGCCCAGGAAGTCGATCGCGATCGACCAGTCGATCCCGGGACCGAAGGAGGTCGATCCCAGGATGGGGCACTTCTCAGAGGGGGGCGGAGCCCCTCCCCGGCATCGGCACTCCCAGCAGCTTCTTCAGGCTTGAGGATGGCAATGCCAAGCCAGTGGTGGCATAGCTAGCACAAGGCTGGCTTGGCATTGCCATCCTCAAGCCTGGAGAAGCTGCTGAGAGCTCCAAAGCCAGAGGGGAGGGGGCGGGACTTGGCGCGGCCTGGCTCCGCCCCTTGGTTTCTGCTCTACCAGCAGCTTCTCCAGGCGTGCGGATGGCAGTGCTAAGCCAGCCTTGTGCTAGCTATGCCACCACTGGCTTGGCATTGCCATTCTCAAGCCTGGAGAAGCTGCTGGGATCTCCAAAGCCAGAGCGGAGGGGCGGGGCTTGGCATGGCCTGGCTCCGCCCCCCTCTGGCTTCCACTCTACCAGCAGCTTCTCCAGGCTTGAGGATGGTAATGCCAAGCCAGTGGTGGCATAGCTAGCACAAGGCTGGCTTGGCATCGCCATCCTCAAGCCTGGAGAAGCTGCTGATAGAGTGCCAAGCCCTGCCCCTCCCCTCTCCAGCCTTGAGGAGGTAGGTAGATCTTTCTGACTTGGTTTTATTATAAGTAGCTTGCATGCTGAAAAAGTGTGGGCACTCCTGCCCTACAACATTGGAGAAATTATACTATTTATCTCAGTGATTTTCAACCTTTTTTGAGCCGCCGCGCATTTTTTACATTTACAAAATCCTGGGGCACACCACCAACCTAAATGACACAAAATGACACTCTAACTGTTATTTTACTGTCACCCTCCCCCCTCGTGACACCGCTGCTTCCACCAACCCCCCCTCCCCTCCCCCGGGAGGCCCACACGCAGTAGGTCCGTCACAGTTCTGCAGAGGAGGGCTGCGCTGAGGGGCCGAAGCACACGCGGACTCAGCTGAGCAGGACGAATAGGAATTGAGCACACGGGGTGGCTCCGAGCCTCGGAACAAACTGCGGCGGAGGCTCGCAGCCGTTGCCACTCCCAACTCTCCTTCCTGAAAGGGTTCAGCTCCCCCCAGGAGTGCCCCCCCCCCCGGGCGTCCCTTCGGCTTCCCTGCTGTCGCCTTGGGGCCAGATTGCGAAGGAACCAAGCTGGGCTGTGGAGCTGCGCATCCCGGCCTCTGCTCGGCTCTGTAGCGAACCCGGAGTACAGCCAGGAGAGGCCAGGAGATGAGGGGTTACTCCCCTTCCCCGGCGCGGAGGGGCTAGAGGGCAGAAAGCCTCGCCTCGCCTTAGACTCAAGTCTAATGAGCGGGTTCGGACGGGGGCAGCTCCCGCGGACTCCTCCTCCCTCTCCTTCTCCTTGCTGCCAGAGGGGAGGAGGGCAGAAGAGCGCCCAGGAGCCAAGAAGCAGTATCATGCCAAGTTTTTAATTTTGCTTGTAGTGTTTCTATATATTATGACGGTATTATCAATTCGCTTCTGACACGATAAAGAAATAAATAAATACCAGAAGCCCCAAATCCTATCCCAGAAGGGAGCTTTACCTCGTTGTTAAAGTATCCTGGATCACAATCCTCTTCAGGAGCGATAATGAGGGGCCTCCCGGTCTGATCAAAGCCCTGCAGGCGAGAATCGAAAAGGAAGTAGAGCAACAAGCCAGGCCCCAAACAGCAGAGTGGAATACTTTATTTACTCAAGTCTAATGAGTCATGGAATCTAATGGGCACCTCCATTTTCAAAACCCTGAAACCAAAAAATAAAATAATAATAATAATATTTGCTAGCAAATGTAATGCGCAGCCGCACAAAGTGCATTCTGTCATTTGGTCAAAAAGGTGCACATGACAGTTGCTCCATCAGAAATATTTAAAAAATTAACTAGCTATTTTTAATTGCAAAAATGTGGGCTAAGCACTGAAAGGGTCCAGTGGATGCAACGACTTAGCAAAAGCTGCAGTTAGGCCTGGGCAATCATGGTTCTAAATGGTCCTAAAGTACTTACAAAACTAAAGTTCTGGTGATGAACACTAGGTGGCACTGGTGTTTTGCTTCTACAGTGTTGCTAAAGTTCTGGTGGTGAATACTAGGTGGCGCTGGTGCTTTGCTTCTACAGTGTTGCTAAAGTTCTGGTGGTGAATACTAGGTGGCGCTGGTGCTTTGCTTCTACAGTGTTGCTAAAGTTCTGGTGGTGAACACTAGGTGGCGCTGGTTTGCTGTGCTTCTACAGTGTTGCTAAAGTTCTGGTGGTGAACACTAGGTGGCGCTGGTGTTTTGCTTCTACAGTGTTGCTAAAGTTCTGGTGGTGAACACTAGGTGGCGCTGGTGTTTTGCTTCTACAGTGTTGCTAAAGTTCTGGTGGTGAACACTAGGTGCGCGCTGGTGCTTTGCTTCTACAGTGTTGCTAAAGTTCTGGTGGTGAACACTAGGTGGCGCTGGTGTTTTGCTTCTACAGTGTTGCTAAAGTTCTGGTGGTGAACACTAGGTGGCGCTGGTGTTTTGCTTCTACAGTGTTGCTAAAGTTCTGGTGGTGAACACTAGGTGGCGCTGGTGCTTTGCTTCTACAGTGTTGCTAAAGTTCTGGTGGTGAACACTAGGTGGCTCTGGTGCTTTGCTTCTACAGTGTTGCTAAAGTTCTGGTGGTGAACACTAGGTGGCTCTGGTGCTTTGCTTCTACAGTGTTGCTAAAGTTCTGGTGGTGAACACTAGGTGGCTCTGGTGCTTTGCTTCTACAGTGTTGCTAAAGTTCTGGTGGTGAACACTAGGTGGCGCTGGTGCTTTGCTTCTACAGTGTTGCTAAAGTTCTGGTGGTGAACACTAGGTGGCGCTGGTGCTTTGCTTCTACAGTGTTGCTAAAGTTCTGGTGGTGAATACTAGGTGGCGCTGGTGCTTTGCTTCTACAGTGTTGCTAAAGTTCTGGTGGTGAACACTAGGTGGCGCTGGTGCTTTGCTTCTACAGTGTTGCTAAAGTTCTGGTGGTGAACACTAGGTGGCGCCAGTGCTTTGCTTCTACAGTGTTGCTAAAGTTCTGCTGGTGAATACTAGGTGGCACTGGTGCTTTGCTTCTACAGTGTTGCTAAAGTTCTGGTGGTGAACACTAGGTGGCGCTGGTGCTTTGCTTCTACAGTGTTGCTAAAGTTCTGGTGGTGAACACTAGGTGGCGCTGGTGCTTTGCTTCTACAGTGTTGCTAAAGTTCTGGTGGCAAACGCTAGGTGGCGCTGGTGCTTTGCTTGGACAGTGTTGCTAAAGTTCTGGTGGTGAACACTAGGTGGCGCTGGTGCTTTGCTTCTACAGTGTTGCTAAAGTTCTGGTGGTGAACACTAGGTGGCGCTGGTGCCTGCTTCTACACAGTGCTGCAAAGTTCTGGTGGTGAAACTAGGTGGCGCTGGTGCTTTGCTTCAACAGTGTTGCTAAAGTTCTGGTGGTGGCACTTGAATAGGTGGCTCTGGTGCTTCCTTTTCAGTAACTACCGATACACTTGGTATCCATGAATCTGTCTAATCCTGCCTTGAAGTTGTTCTGGTGGTGAACACTAGGTGGCTCTGGTGCTTTGCTTCTACAGTGTTGCTAAAGTTCTGGTGGTGAACATTTCAGAACTCTTCATTATTATTTCATTATTGGTGATTTTTAAGACAGAACTAATTAGGAACTGCCATTTATAACGAAATTTTGAAAGTTTTGTTAGAGTTCTGAAATGTTCACCACCAGAACTTTAGCAACACTATAGAAGCAAAGCACCAGCGCCACCTAGTGTTCACCACCAAAACTTTGGTTTTGTAAGTACTTTAGAACCATTTAGAACAGACCTGGGCAACCTATGGCCCACGGACCGGATCCGGCCTGGCAGCCAATTCTGTCCGACCTGGGAGAAGGGTGCCAGGAGCGGGGCCAAGAGGAAGGGGTGCCGCTGCCGCCATCCCATCGCGGGCTGTGGGGCCTGCGTCGGCAGACAGCCCGCCGCTCCGGAGAACAATCGGAGGAGCAGCGGCTTTGGAGTGCCTGCCATCCCGGGAGGCGATCCGGGCCTGCAGCGGGAGCAGTTAGCGAGCTGCGGCAGCTGATCACCCTGGCGACCCGGAAGACTTGATCGTCTTCTGGTTCGCCAGGGCGATCACCCGCCGCAGCTCACCGACTGCTCCCGCTGCAGGCCCGGATCGCCTCCCGGGATGGCAGGCACTCCAAAGCCAGGATAGCAGGCACTCCGTGGCAGGGCGATCAGCTGGGGAACGGCTGGGGGCGAGAGCGGGCAGAGGCCTGCAGCCTCCGATCGTCTGCTGCTCTGCTCTGCTGCGGTGGCGGCTGGGTCCGCTTTGTTATCCTCTGGGCTGGGTCCATTGGGCCATTCCATCTTGGGATCCTTCCTCTCTTGAGGATGTCAGCCTCTATCTTGGTTCGCACCTTGTCTTCTTGAATTTCATTTTATTTTAGTGGTTTTTATTATTATTGTATTATAATAATTTTATAATAATAATATAATAAATAATATAATATGTTATATTATAATATAATTTCAATATATTATAATGTCTATATATATACTATAATATAATAATTATGATATTAATACTAATAATATATGAATATTTATTTATTTATTTATTTATTTGTCACGTTTCTATACCGCCCCTCTCAGCCCGAAGGCGACTCGGGACGGTTTACACAGGCAGTCTCTGCCCTCAATACAACACAGCAACAAGTCAACCCCCCCCCCCCAGAAAAAAACATATAATAACAATTTAACAATTAAAAACATACAATTGCAGCCTCAGCCTCATGTTTCTTGATATATTAATATGTTAATATTAATGATGTGTAATATATAGTAAATAAATAAATAAAGTAGATTAGAATGTAGTTCCGCCTTTAGGTGCGGCCCTCCATAATATTTTTTGGCTCTCGTGTGGCCCCTTAGAAAAAATAATTGCCCACCCCTGATGTAGAACCATGAGTGCCCATGCCTGGTAGCGGTCATTCTGAGGTAAACCTCAGTGGGAGAAACGTCTCAGTCTGTAGCAACCCAGCCTCCAGGTCTGCCGGGGGGGTCGGGGGCCGCCCCGGGGGTCCCAATTGCTTTGGACCCATTGGATGAGAATACAGGTGAAGCGTATGATGGGGCCGATGGGTTTGCATCTCCTACAGACAGTTTGCAATGGGAGGACGACTGGCCTGAGGCTTACGAGGACGAGGAAGGTCAGTCTGACCCTGATTCAGATAACTCGTATGAGAAACCAGGTGGACACGGTTCCCAAGAGCGAATCTGGGAACCAGCGGGGGATGAGCTGATGGAAACAGAAAGGGAGGAGGTTTCTCAGGAAGATAGCGGGACAGCTGCGGCTCGGCCGGGTAGGAGCTTTGACTGCAGACGAAGCATTGAAGATAATAGAAAGGAATGGAGACGTAGCCTAGAGCGGCACTGGCAATTAAATATACGTTCCCTGGGAACAGTTCTTCAGTTGGTCGGCCACTTCTGATCTGAAGGGAGTGAAGCGACCGAGTTCCTGAAAGCCATAGTTGGCTACCTTGCCAAGAGCTACCTTGGACCTTGTATTTCCATGAACTTTACCTTGTTGCTTGCCACGGATTGCTTTGCCTTTTGAACCTTCCTTTGTTTTTATGGACCTTTTGCCTTTTGATTGATTCTTCGTTTTGACCCTTGGATTCTATTACTTTCTTATTACTTTTTGGACATTACATCTTTTTCACCTGTTCTTTATTATTCAATAAATAGTTAATTGACTCTCGTCTCTGTGTGTGTAATTAAGGGGCCGGGCCTAGTCCCAGCATTGTGACACAGTCTGTGAGGAGGCCTCACAGTGTGAGCTGGGACCGGACAGGTTTGTGGGAGGAGATGCGGTCACAAAGGTAGGTGGGTCCCAAACTGTTTAGGGCTTTATAGGTAATGATCTGAACTTGAATTGGGACCGGAAAATAAACGGCAGACAATGGAGCTCCTTAAACAGGGGGGTTGACAGCTCCCTGTTATTTATCTGCATGAGAAAGAAGCCCAGTGTGGAAGCAAACAAGGAAGTATAAAGAATTTTGTGTTATGGAAACCTTTGTAAATAGTGCAACCATATTATTTTGCTATAGAGAAAAGCCTCACCTGTTCCGCCGAGAAGGGGGAGAAAGACGTGTCTGAGCCCTGGTGCTGATGGTGCTGGAACATCCTGGAGGCAATGACAGGGGAGGTATGGGGGCTGTCCAGGCCGGGGTCGGAGAGGACCGAGTTCCGGTTTAGGGAGATCTGTTCCAAAAATGACCACATTGAGCCTTCATACGAAGAGCCTGTCCATCTGCCAGCCAGTCAACCTCCTCTCGCACAGAGATACAATCCCCTCAGCGCTTACCTCACTCACAGAAGGGAAGCGCTCTGTGCCCGAATCCAGGCCGCTGTCTCCATCTTGGGAATCCAAAGAGAGACGCCCTACGGATGGATGGGGAAATCGCCATGAGAATCTGACAACGGGCAGACCAACAGGCTACCAGAGAGTGCCTCCTCTTCACAGAGATAGCCATACAAGGCTTCAAACTCCCAAAGGCCCTTTCTGGGATGGTACAGGCCTTCTCCACGTCAAGCACGTCAGCCTGTCATATCTTTAACGTTCTGCCTTTTTGACAAACACTCATCCCATTGACAGTTACACCAGGAACCCTCTCGATGCTCTTATTTGGGCCAGGCTTAAACACAGCAGGTTAAACCACCAGTTGCAGAAAATCTTGGCCCGGGTTGGGGTGAGCTCCCAACCGTCATCCCAGCTCCTGCTCACCTAGCAGTTCGAAAACAGTAATGTGAATAGATAAATAGGTACTAGGCATGAGAAAAAAGATATGAAAATGATTCGTTTCGTAAGAAATTCGTAAGAAATGCTACTTTCGAGCGTTTCCGCACCTGGAACGCCAACCAGGAAGTGGACTTTCTTTTTAGAACCTCGGGGGCCAGGATTTTCTTAAGTGTCGTTATTAGGTCGTAAGGGGGCCATATAAGGGGCACCCTCCTTCTCTCTCACCACCCTCCCGCCTCCCTTGCCAATAAGTATTATGGCAAGGCAAGCCCTAAACTCGCTCCTTCTTTCGGCTGGAAGCCTGGAAAAAAATGTAAACAGAGAGGATTACTCAGAAGTAAATCTGCAAAGGAGGGCACTTTGGATGAAGGGCCCTCCTTTGTGGATTTACTTCTGAGTAAACCTCTGTTACATTTTTTCCAGGCTTCCTGCCTCTCCTGCCTGCCAGGATCTAAGGCATCAAAGAGTATTGGGGTGAGAAACCAACCTAATGTATAATAGAATGAATGCTACTGTAAGTGCCTAATATTATAAGTAATCCAACTGGTCATACCTAATTCCATGCACATGCAATAATACAGCAGTAATAACAATGGGTATAAGAAAAGGTAAAATTCAAACCGAAGTATTCTGAGTGGTCCCTGCCTCATGCAAACGGGCTCATGCGGTGCAAACGGGGCTCATGCGGTGCAAACGGAAATTAGCCCGGGAAAAGCCAGCTTGGGAGCACACACATACATATTCTTGGGGGGGGGGGGCTTTGTTGCAGAATCCCGGCCTCATAGAGAAGATTCTGCAGCAACCCCCCAAAGAATATGTATGTGTGTGCACCCAAGCAGAAAACGCTGTCTTTTCCCGGGCTAATTTCCCGGGCTCACAAAGAAGAGCCCGTTTGCACCGCGTGAGGCAGGGACCACTCAGAACACTTCGGTTTGAATTTTACCTATTCTTATACCCATTGTTATTACTGCTGTATTATTGCATGTGCATAGAATGTAGGTATATGACCAGCCTGGGCAAACTTGGGCCCTCGCTCCCTCGGGATCGGGGTGAGAGAGAGGCAGCGAGGAGCGAGGGGGGGGGCTCCTCCTCCTTTTCTTTTGCTGCGTCCAAGAATAGAATACCCCCTCCCTCCCTCCCTCCTTCCCTCCCTCCTTCCTATTTGGAGAGTCCCATCTAGAATTCAGTGTGATTTATTCAAGTTTTGGCCTACAACTCCCAGAAATCCCAGCCAATTTACCAGCTGTTAGGATTTCTGGGAGTTGTAGGCCAAAGCCATCTGGAATGCACATGCTCTGGCATACGAATTACTAACAGATTTCGTTAGTACTTAAGTTACATTTCTGAAATTTTTGGGAAATTTTTTGTAAGTCTTTCTTTTACTAATCAAAAAAAATCCCCCCCCCCCCCCATTTGATTTACGATTCACCATTTTAGGATTCTAAACCATACCTAATAGGTACCGCTTTGGCGGGGAGGTAATAAAAGGTGCCCATTCGGACATGCCAACGATTTGATCGGGAGAGCGTCTAAAGACAACAAAGCTCCTCAACATGGAAGAGGGAGCAACAGCACCCCCTGTGGCTGGAGTTGAGCACAGCCTCCAGATGCCGGAGATGGAAAAATATGGGAAGCCTTTCCCTCTGTTTATGTATATCTGTCTTTGTTAATTGTATAATGGCACTTAATGTTTGCAGTATATGTGTACTGTAATCCGCCCTGAGTCCCGTCGGGGAGATAGGGCGGAATATAAATAATGTTCCCCGGTGGTGCAGCGGATTAAACTGCTGAGCAGCTGAACTTCCTGATCAAAAGATTGGTGGTTTGAATCCGGGGAGCGGGGTGAGCTCCCACTGTTAGCCCCAGCTTCTGCCAACCTAGCGGTTCGAAAACATGCAAATATGAGTAGATCATATTGGGGAGATAGGGCGGAATATAAATAAAGTATGTCCCTCGGTGGTGCAGCGGATTAAACCGCTGAGCAGCTGAACTTCCTGACCAAAAGATTGGTGGTTCGAATCCAGGGAGCAGGGTGAGCTCCCACTGTTAGCCCCAGCTTCTGCCAACCTAGCGGTTCGAAAACATGCAAATATGAGTAGATCATATTGGGGAGATAGGGCGGAATATAAATAAAGTATGTCCCTCGGTGGTGCAGCGGATTAAACCGCTGAGCAGCTGAACTTCCTGACCAAAAGATTGGTGGTTCGAATCCAGGGAGCAGGGTGAGCTCCCACTGTTAGCCCCAGCTTCTGCCAACCTAGCAGTTCGAAAACATGCAAATATGAGTAGATCATATTGGGGAGATAGGGCGGAATATAAATAAAGTATGTCCCTCGGTGGTGCAGCAGATTAAACCGCTGAGCAGCTGAACTTCCTGACCAAAAGATTGGTGGTTCGAATCCAGGAGCAGGGTGAGCTCCCACTGTTAGCCCCAGCTTCTGCCAACCTAGCAGTTCGAAAACATGCAAATATGAGTAGATCATATTGGGGAGATAGGGCGGAATATAAATAAAGTATGTCCCTCGGTGGTGCAGCGGATTAAACCGCTGAGCAGCTGAACTTCCTGACCAAAAGATTGGTGGTTCGAATCCAGGGAGCAGGGTGAGCTCCCACTGTTAGCCCCAGCTTCTGCCAACCTAGCGGTTCGAAACGTGCAAATCTGAGTAGATCAATAGATACCGCTCTGGTGGGAAGGTAACAACGCTCCATGCAGTCATGCTGGCCACATGCCCTTGGAGATGACTACCGACAATGCCAGCTCTTCAGCTTAGAAATGGGGATGAGCACCACCCGGCAGAGTCGGACACGACTAGACTTAACATCAAGGGGAAACCTTTACTATATTATACTATATTATTTGCCTTTCGATTGATGCCTAGTTAAAACTGGACCAGCATCCACCGATTTATAATCACAATGTGATGCTTGCCAATTATATAAATCAATAGGTAAGGTGCAATGGGGAGGCAATCAGTAGCACAACCTACCATCGGTCAGGCGGGAATTGGTGGAGCTGGAATCGCTTGTTGGCCGGGTGGAGTCCTAGAAGAGAAGGAAGAGACACAGAACTCAGGACACGGGTGGTTCCCAGCCTTGGAGTGCAACAGATTCCGGCTTCCCAAAGGAATCCCTTCTGCCCCATACAATGCCCCACTCACCGGGAGCCCTCCTCCCTCCTGTCGGATTTTCAGCTGGAGTTGGCTGACCCTCCGACGGGCCCCTTCAATCTGCTCCTCTATCAACGAAGCTGGGTTGCGGCTGTAGACCTCATAGCACCGCTGCTCCGGGAACGGTGGAGAGAAGAGAGCGAAAGTGTGGGTATATTTGGCATTCAAGTCAGTCCGCAACCAAAAGGTTCGAAAAGGGATCCAAAGAACAGCACGGGAAATTGTAAGCTTAAAACATGAGGAAATTATATTATACTCTGATTCAATTTGAAAATCCCCTTGGTTAAGGAAGGATAGCTCTAATCTGGTGGCGCGATGGGTTAAACCCTTGTGCCAGCAGCACTGAAGACCGACAGGTCGCAGGTTCGAATCTGGGGAGAGCGCGGATGAGCTCCCTCTGTCAGCTCCAGCTCTCCTTGCAGGGACATGAGATAAGCCTCCCACAAGAATAGGAAAACACCAAAACAACTGGGCGTCCCCTGGGCAATGTCCTTGCAGACGGCCAACTCTCTCACACCAGAAGCGACTTGCAGTTTCTCAAGTTGCTCCTGACACGAAAATAATAATAACAATAATAATAATATCACACAGTCCTATACACTTGGGATGGGTCCAATACAACAGCCAGCATAGTGCTCTTGCTTGCTGTGTACTAATTTTGTTGTGTATCTAATAATAATAATAATAATAATAATAATACGAACGTAAAATAAAATATAATTTAAAAATTAATATTTATATGCTAATAATATAATATATATTGTAGTTTCTCAAGTTGCTCCTGACATAGGGGAAAAATAATAGTAATAGTAATAATAGTAATAATAATAATACACAGTCCTAGACACTTGGGAAGGGTCTGATGTGTGATGATAATAATAATAATAACCTTTATTTATACCCCGCCACCATCTCCCCAATGGGGACTCGGGGAGGCTAACATGAGGCCAAGCCCTTCTTAATAATAATAATAATAATAACCTTTATTTATACCCCGCCACCATCTCCCCAATGGGGACTCGGGGAGGCTAACATGAGGCCAAGCCCTTCTAAATATAATAATAATAATAATAATAACCTTTATTTATACCCCGCCACCATCTCCCCAATGGGGACTCGGGGAGGCTAACATGAGGCCAAGCCCTTCTAAATATAATAATAATAATAATAATAATAATAATAATATAATAATAATAATAATAATAACCTTTATTTATACCCCGCCACCATCTCCCCAATGGGGACTCGGGGTGACTAACATGAGGCCAAGCCCTTCCAAAATACAATGCAACACAGTAAAATACAAAATACAGAACAAAATACATCAGAAATAACAAATAATAATAATAATACAATTACAAAAAAAATTAAGTGACACAAGAAATTCACACACAGGAACCGAATAAAATGGGCAGGCCAAGTGGACACGATAAATGAAAAAAACTCTGGGTGTGATAGGAGTAGGAGATAACAAATGAGGGGGCCCAAGAAAATGAAAAAGTGGGGACGGACTGTAGTGATCCAATACAACAGCCAGCATAGTGCTCTTGCTTGCTGTGTACTAATTTTGCTGTGTATCGAATAATAACAATATTAATAACATAAAATAAATAACATAATTAATAATAATTAATAATAAAAATAATTAATAATAACATAAAATAAAAAATAATTTAAAAAATTAATATTTATATGCTAATAATATAATATAATATTATATAATCTATGTATATAATAAAAGTCAATGTTTGCGGCGGGAAGTGTGGCGGGAGGTGCGGAGGAAGGGAGGAATATGTGGCAGCTTTTTGATTGGTCGCCAATGTGGGATTATTTGCATAAAGAACTCTCATTGGCCAGCCACAAAACTCCAACACTAAGGCACCAGACAGTTTTTCCGTTGGAAATGGAATGTTCATTTCCTAATAGGATTTCACTACAGAGAGAGGGTTTGCTGATGTACTGAGAGCATTACCAGCATTACAAGCTAGGCCCCAGATTTCACTACAGAGAGAGGGTTTCCTGATGTACTGAGAGCACTACTAGCATTACAAGCTAGGCCCAAAAATAGACATACATCCTTCCAGCCAAAGGAAAAAACACCACTTTTCCCAACAGGCGTCAGCCTGAATTGACAGTAAGGCTTCCTAGGCCTCAGCCTGCATTGACAGTACGGCTTCCTAGGCCTCAGCCTGCATTGACAGTACGGCTTCCTAGGCCTCAGCCTGCATTGACAGTAAGGTTTCCTAGGCCTCAGCCTAAATTGACAGTATGACTTTCTAGGCCTCAGCCTAAATTGACAGTAAGGCTTCCTAGGCCTTGGCCTAAATTAACAGTAAGGCTCCCTAGGCCTCAGCCTGCAGTGACAGTAAGGGTTCCTAGGCCTCAGCCTAAATTGACAGTATGACTTTTGACAGTATGACTTTCTAGGCCTCAGCCTAAATTGACAGTAAGGCCTCAGCCTAAATTGAGGCCTTGGCCTAAATTAACAGTAAGGCTCCCTAGGCCTCAGCCTGCATTGACAGTAAGGCTTCCTAGGCCTCAGCCTAAATTGACAGTAAGGCTTCCTAGGCCTCAGCCTGCATTGACAGTAAGGCTTCCTAGGCCTCAGCCTGCATTGACAGTAAGGCTTCCTAGGCCTCAGCCTCAATTGATTGAGTAAGGCTTCCTAGGCCTCAGCCTGCATTGGCAGTCAGCCTCAGCCTGCACTGACAGTAAGGCTTCCTAGGCCTCAGCCTGAATGGACATTAAGGCTTCCTAGGCCTCAGCCCATTTCAAATAACCCGGGCACCGCCGGGTACCAAAGCTAGTTTAATATATATTGCAGTTTCTCAAGTCGCTCCTGACATGGGGGGGGGGGGGGTGTATGAGGGATGCGGGTTTTTTTGTGAGGAACATGAAATTTTTAAAAATAAAGGAACACATCTGGATTTTCAACCAAGAGTCCTACTGTGTCTCCAATCAATCCAGCCCTACCTGTAGCTCGGCCTCCTCCTGCCTCAGCATATTCCGGAGGATCTGGGTGGCGTGCTTCTGAAATTTGGGGTCCTAAGGTTTGGAAACACAAACAAGGTGAGACTGTTTGAGCTCTGACTACCAGGACTATACGCTGCTTCTGCTTTTACCTCCCAGTCCTGCACCCATAGAGTCATAGAGTTGGAAGAGACCTCATGGGCCATCCAGTCCAACCCCATTCTGCCAAGAAGCAGGAAAATTGCATTGTAACCACCCCCGACAGATGGCCATTCAGCCTCTGTTTCAAAGCCTCCAAAGGAGCCTGCAGCACACTCCGGGGCAGAGAGTTCCACTGCTGAACGGCTCTCACAGTCAGGGTTCTTCCTTATGTTCAGGTGGAATCTCCTTTCTTGTAGTTTGAATCCACAATAATAATAATAATAATAATGGAAGTATAATAATAATAATTGTTCCATTGCATCCTAGTCTCCAGGGCAGCAGAAAACAAGCTTGCTCCCTCCTCCCTATGACTTCCTCTCACATACTTATACATGGCTATCATGTCTCCTCTCAGCCTTCTCTTCTTCAGGCTAAACATGCCCAGCTCTTTAAGCCGCTCCTCATAGGGATTGTTCCCCAGACCTTTTGATCATTTTAGTCACACAGGTCTGCCGCCATTGCCGCCTCTTCCTCATCCCCCGCTGCTCTCGGGGCCCTGTGCCCTCTTCGCCGGGGATGGCGGAGCCCAGCAGCGGCGCCTCATCCTTGTCTTCCTCTTCGTCCAGCGCTACGAGCCTCAGGGGAGGCGGTGGAGGCGGGCCTGGCCCTGGCGTTGCGGACCCGGCCTTGCTGTCCCCAGGGGATGCCCAGCTCATCGCCCTGATTGTCAGGCAGCTCAAGAGCTGCTGCGTCTTTGATGCCTTTTGGAGGGACTGCCTCGCTGACACCAATGTCCGCCTTGGCCCCGCCTTGGCCTTCCTCCCCCTTCCTTCCTTCCTTCCTCTTCCTTACTTTTTCCTCTTTTTCTTTCATTCTTTTTCCTCCCTCCCTTCCTACCTTCTTTCCTCCCTCCATCTTCGTTCCTTCCTTCCTCTTCCATTCTTTCCTTCTCTCCTTCCTTTTCCCTTCGTCTTCCTTCCTTCCTTTCTCCGCTTCACCCTTTCCTTCTCCTTCTCTCTTTCCCTTTCCTCCCTTCACTCCCTTTCCTTTCTTTTCCCCACCCTTTCCTTTCCTCCCTTCCCATTTCCTTCTTTCTTTTCCCCTCGTCTCTCTCCTGCTTTTCTTTTCTTCCTTTTCCATAGTTCGTTCTTCTTTTCTTTCTTCCTCTCCCCCTCCCTCCTTTATTTCCTCTGTCTTTCTTTCTTTCTTTCTTTCTTTCCCCCTTGCTTCCTTTCGTCTTCTCTTCCTTCCCAGAGTCCTGAGCATGCCTTTTGCAGAGCCAGGTCTGAAGTGTCCCGTCATTCTGCCGGGGGAATCCTTTTCTCATCGTATGTACGTATAGACTCACACTTAGTTTAATGCAGTCTTAAAATGTATTATATATATTCTATGGCTCTCACTGAAATACATTTCCAAATATTTTGCTTTTATGGCTCTCTCAGTCAAAAAGGTTCCCGACCCCTGTACTATAACACTATACTGTAATATTATTAGTAATATTACATGTAATATAAAATATATAATTACAATATCATATTATTAGTAGTATTATATTGTATCCTGTTACATGAGGGCCAGCACGGTCAAGTCAGATATGGCGATGCTCTCTCGGAGCCCTTTCTCATAACTAATGGAGTGAAACAAGGTTGTGTTCTTGCACCAACCCTATTTACAATCTTCTTCAGCATGATGCTCCAAAGGGCTATGGCAGACCTACAAGAAGAAGACGGCATATATATACGCTATCGTACTGATGGTAGCTTGTTCAACTTAAGCCGTCTGAGGGCTCGCACTAAGACTCTAAACTATCTAGTCCGTGAGCTACTTTTTGCTGACGATGCTGCCCTTGTCGCCCATTCAGAAGCAGCCCTGCAGCGCCTCACATCCTGCTTTGCAACAGCTGCAGAGCTGTTTGGGCTGGAAGTCAGCCTGAAGAAAACAGAAGTCCTCTACCAGCCCGCACCACAGGAAGAACACCACCATCCTCACGTCAGCATAGGCACATCTGTGCTTAAGTCCGTTCAGCAGTTCACCTACCTGGGAAGCATCATCTCTTCAGACGCCAAGATTGACAAAGAGATAGATCACAGATTATCAAAGGCATATAGTGCATTCGGAAGGCTTCACAAAAGAGTCTGGAGCAACAAGCACCTGAGACAAAGCACCAAAATCAGTGTGTACAGAGCTATCATACTGTCCATTCTCCTCTATGGGTCTGAAACATGGGTCACCTATCGCCAACACCTACGACTCCTCGAGCGCTTTCATCAGCGCTGTCTTCGCACAATCCTAAATATACACTGGACCGACTATGTGACGAATGTTGCTGTCCTTGAGCAAGCAGGGATCACCAGCATTGAGGCCATGCTATTGAGAACACAGCTGCGCTGGGCAGGACACGTCTCTAGGATGGAGGACCACCGCCTCCCAAAGATACTACTCTACGGTGAACTCGCCACGGGTCAGCGCAAGAGAGGCGCCCCAAAAGAGATATAAGGACTCCCTGAAACAACATCTCAGGCTTGGCCAGATTGATCACCAACAATGGTCCACCCTGGCCTCACATCGGGAGGCATGGAGAAGCACTATCCACAATGCATATTGTATTACATTATAATATTATCAATATTATATGTACATACAATATATTATATCTTATATATATAAAGGAAGACCCATCATCGAACGACCGTCCTAGGCAGAGAAACCTTACAAGGCAGAGACCCCAAACTTGCCAACAAAAATAGGCCTCAGGCAAGGAAGGTTTTTAGCAAAGAAACTCCCCCAAACCTAGAAGGCCCCCAAAACAACAATAAAAAACTACATTTCCCAACGTCCTCTGCAGCCACCAGCGAATCCCATTGGCCAACATCGGCCCACACAAAATGCTGGGAGGCTGAGTTTCCATAGTAACGGTGGGCGGAGACAGCCAAGGCTAGATTAGAATGCTGAGTGATTTGAGTTTAGTCAGTTGGTGTTTGTGGGTTAAACTGCCAAGGCCAAGCTCTAGGAAGGAGCAGGTTCCCACACTCAAGAAACACAATCCAAAAGACCAAGCCAACACAAAATACCACACAACGCCAATATGCAGAAGATACACAACTATGTGCACAGAGCACATACATACCACTCACAGGACAAAAGACACCCACAACAAAAGACACCCACTTTACAAACACCACACCCACAACATGACAGCCACACAACTCGTGATGCCTACCTCTACAGACCCACAACACAACAGACACACAACACACACAACGCATACATACCACTGCTACACAGAAACCTACACAGTACAACCAACTAACACAGGAGGACATAACAACTACCAGGAGGACATAACACTAACACAAATGGGGCACCAGGGACACAGGCACCACTGACAAACACATACCGCCAGAATAACACAAACTTGCAAAACCCACCAAAAAAAATCCTGCAACACAAAAACCCACCCCAACCAAAATTCACAACAAACACCACTGGCAAAAGCCACACCCCCTCCACATCACCAACTATGTCACCACAACACACACAAAATAAACCCCACAAATACCTGACAACTTCCCCAACACAAAACCCAGGACTGCACTCACTACTCACCACCACGCACACCTCCAAATACACACACGTCCCAGGCACAATACTCCAGCAATTCCTACCCACACAACACAACACAACTTCCTATCACAACCCATCCCCCAAACCTTATGGGACCCCGCACACACAACACCTACCACCACCACAAACAAAAACCAACTCCACCTATACTCCAACCACAACACAACACTACACTGATACTCTACAAACACACACAAACACCCAAAACACCCCACCCACACAAGCATTCCACAACATACTACCACCCACAATGCCACCACACACCCACTAACTCACCCAAAAAGTAATACCTACACACAACACAATACGCACATGACCCCACCAAGACCATAAGTAACAACAATTCCAACCCTTACATACTCAGACTTTCTCGCATCTCCTAAATAGGGCACAGCAACGCGTGCCGGGTACAGCTAGTTATATTATAAGCACAGTGCAGGAGGCAAGATGGAACTGCCTTCTTGGCCCCTCTCTTCACTCTGATCTCAGAGCAGCGGTTGGTGCTGGAGGGGTATCTTGCATTTGCCCCTGTTGAACTTCATTTTGCTAGTTTTGGCCAATCATCTCTTGCATCCATTAAGATCGTTTCGAATTCTACCCCATTCTCTGAGCCTCTCCACAGGACTCCCCTGATACCTACCTGCAAGGGCTTGGGCTCGGTGATGTGGTGTGGCGGCGGCAGCGGCGGCGGAGGGGGCGGCGGAGGGCACGCTGGCATGACCTGAGGGGCCCCCGTCTGGTGCCCGTCCTGCTGGGAGCCCGAGAGCCCAGCAGAGGCAGGCGGGGAGCCCAAAAGAGTGAGGGCAACGTAAGCACCAGCTTGGAGAGAAAGGCAGAGGCAGGGAAAACAAGAAAGAGAAGGGAAGAGGCATTAAAACAGGAAGCACGCACGCCTCCCCACTTTCTCCTGTGAGAGACCGAAGCAACAGCCCCAGGGAGAGGGAACTTTAGGGAGACTCGGGACCATCTCCAGCCCCAGCCCTCTCCTGACAAAATACAGTTCATTTCCATTTTTGTGTTGCCGAAGGCTTTCGTAAGTGGAATCACCGGTTCGCTGCGATTCCACCCATGTTCCAGAAGCATTCTTGTCCACATCCGTGGCAGGCATCCTCATAGGTTGTGAGGTATATTGGAAACTAAGCAAGGGAGGTCGATATATCGATATTATTATAATGTAATACAATATAATACTACTAATAATATGATATTATAATTATATATTTTATATTACATGTAATATTACTAATAATATTACAGTATAATGTTATAGTACAATGCAATATATAATATTAATATTGTGCTATGGCAATAATATAATACATTGTATTTCCATTTTACTTGTACCTTTATTTCCTACTTGACAGATGCAGCTGTCTTTCAGGGTGCAAAGGTCGACAGCAGGCTACACTTAAAGGTCGAGCACCCACCTCGACCCGGGCAGGCCTCGAACTCATGACCTACTGGTCAGAGAGATCTTATGCAACTGACACTTAGCCAGCTGCGCCACATTCCCAGTACAATATAATACTACTACTAATAATATGATATTATAATTATATATTTTATATTACAAGTAATATTACTAATAATATTACAGTATAATGTTATAGTACAATGTAATATATAATATTAATATTGTGTTATGGCAATAATATTATACATTGTATTTCCATTTTACTTGTAAGCCGCTCTGAGTCCCCTTCGGGGTGAGAAGGGCGGCATATAAATGTCGTAAAATGAATAATAAATAAATAAATAAAAAATATCTCTGGAAGGTCCAGGTTGGAGGCAGGTGTGAATGTTGCAATTAATCACCTCGATTAGCATTGCAAACCTTGCAGCTTCAAGGCCTGGCTGATTCCTGCCTGGGGGAATCCTTTGTTGGGAGGTGTTAGCTGGCCCTGATTGTTTCCTGTCTGGAATTCCCCTGTTTTCTGAGTGTTGTGTAATTGTGTCTCCTGCTTTTATATACTTTTGTGCCACTGGGACTTTTTCTGATCTTGGCTTGCTGCGAGTTTTCCATACGGCCATGTTCTAGAAGCACTTTCTTCTGACATTTCGCCTAATCTCATGGAAGGCACCCTCAGAAGTTGTGAGGTCTGTTGGAAACTAAGCAAGTGAGGTTTATGTCCAGGGTGGAAGAAAGAACTCTTGTCTGTTTGAGGCAAGTGTGAATGCTGCAATTGATCACGTTGATATAATATAAAATAATATATTGTATAGACATATAATATTGATAATATTATAATGTAATACAATATAATACTACTAATAATAATTATATATTATAATTATATATTTATATTACATATAATATTACTAATAATATTACAGTATAGTGTTATAGTACAATGTAATATATAATATTAATATTGTGCTATAGCAATAATATAATATATTGTATTTACATTTTACTTGTAAGCCGCTCTGAGTCCCCTTTGGGGTTGAGAAGGGTGGCATATAAATGTTGTAAATAAATAAATAAATAAATAGCCTTGAATAGCTTTGCAGCTTCAAGGCCTGGCTGCTTCCTGCCTGGGGGAATCCTTTGTTGATTCCCCCAAGCAACACACACCAGTTTCACCAGTTAACATTAGCGGCAGCCCACACCAGTATCACCGCATCCTCTCCTGACGGTTCGCCTGCATCTATGGGAACTCACAACCTGTTGGGATGCCTGCCTTAGATGTGGCCAAAACGTCAGGAGAGAATGCTTCTGGAACATGGCCAGATAGCCTGGGAAACTCACAGTGATTCCAGCCATGAAAGCCTTTGACAATACATTGAACATCTCTACCGGGAGAAACTGTTTCCGATCTTCTCCCTAAAGGACACAGAGTAAATGGTCTGGAAGGGAATGGCGAAAGTTGCGGGCAGACCACTGCTCCGGACCAAAAGGGCCACCCCACCCTAGGTGCCAACCCTGCTGACTCACATTTGATGAGTTTCACCACTTCCAGATGAGAGCTGTTGGTCACCATTGTCCCGTTGACCTGCAGCCAGGAGATAGGAAAGCAGATGTGGGCAGAGCAGAAAGGAAAGGCTTCGCAAACAAGAGAATCCTCCTTCACAGATTCTGAAAACTAGTAGTGACACACTGGCTAGAATTGCCCTCCAAAAAGAAAATGTTAATATTTATGTGCTCTGCTTTTAAGGCAGATGTATATATGTATGCATTTATCTATTTATTTACTACATTTACTGTATATACTCGAATATAAGAATAGTTTTTCAGCCCCCCTTTTAGGCTGAAAATGCTCCTTTCAGCTTATACTCGAGACAAGGTTATTATTTTACTCTGTTATTAGTATTATTTTATTACATTTATTTACTCTAGTTATTATTACATTTACATTATTTTACTCTTATTCTTTTTATTACATTTATTTACTCTATTATTGCATTTACATTATTTTACTCTTATTCTTTTTATTACATTTATTTATTATTTATTATTGCATTTATTTTTTACTCTTTCTTTTTATTACATTTATTTACATTTTTTATTATTTTACTCTTATTCTTTTTATTACATTTATTTACTCTACATTTACATTATTTTATTTATTTATTTATTTTTATTCTATTTATTATCATTATTTTACTCTTACTTATTTTTTACTTATTTTTACATTTATTTTTTTCTCTATTTATTATTGTTATTATTTTACTCTATTATTATTATTTACTCTATTTATTACATTTACATTATTTTACTCTTATTATTACATTTATTTACTCTATTTTATTACATTTACATTTTTTTATTACATTTATTTTTACTCTTATTATTTTTATTACATTTATTTACTCTATTTATTATTACATTTACATTATTTTACTCTATTATTATTTTTATTCTATTTATTTCCTCTATTATTACACTTACATTATTTTACTCTATTTTTACATTTATTGTTTTTCCCTATTTATTATTGTTATAGTTATATTTGCATTATTTTACTCTATTATTATTATTTACTCTATTATTACATTTACATTATTTTACTCTATTATTTTTATTTACTCTATTATTACATTAACACTGTTTTACTCTATTTTTTACATTTATTATTTTACTCTATTTATTATTACATTTATTATTTTCCCTATTTATTATTTTTATTACATTTATTTACTCTATTATTACATTTACATTATTTTACTCTTTTATTATTTTTATTATTTTTATTTACTCTATTATTACATTAACATTGTTTTACTCTATTTTTTACATTTATTATTTTACTCTATTTATTATTACATTTATTATTTTCCTACTATTGTTATAGTTACATTTACATTATTTTACTCTATTATTATTTTTATTATTGTGTTCTTGCACCAACCCTATTTACAATCTTCTTCAGCATGATGCTCCAAAGGGCTATGGCAGACCTACAAGAAGAAGACGGCATATATATACGCTATCGTACTGATGGTAGCTTGTTCAACTTAAGCCGTCTGAGGGCTCGCACTAAGACTCTAAACTATCTAGTCCGTGAGCTACTTTTTGCTGACGATGCTGCCCTTGTCGCCCATTCAGAAGCAGCCCTGCAGCGCCTCACATCCTGCTTTGCAACAGCTGCAGAGCTGTTTGGGCTGGAAGTCAGCCTGAAGAAAACAGAAGTCCTCTACCAGCCCGCACCACAGGAAGAACACCACCATCCTCACGTCAGCATAGGCACATCTGTGCTTAAGTCCGTTCAGCAGTTCACCTACCTGGGAAGCATCATCTCTTCAGACGCCAAGATTGACAAAGAGATAGATCACAGATTATCAAAGGCATATAGTGCATTCGGAAGGCTTCACAAAAGAGTCTGGAGCAACAAGCACCTGAGACAAAGCACCAAAATCAGTGTGTACAGAGCTATCATACTGTCCATTCTCCTCTATGGGTCTGAAACATGGGTCACCTATCGCCAACACCTACGACTCCTCGAGCGCTTTCATCAGCGCTGTCTTCGCACAATCCTAAATATACACTGGACCGACTATGTGACGAATGTTGCTGTCCTTGAGCAAGCAGGGATCACCAGCGTTGAGGCCATGCTATTGAGAACACAGCTGCGCTGGGCAGGACACGTCTCTAGGATGGAGGACCACCGCCTCCCAAAGATACTACTCTACGGTGAACTCGCCACGGGTCAGCGCAAGAGAGGCGCCCCCCAAAAGAGATATAAGGACTCCTGAAACAACATCTCAGACTTGGCCAGATTGATCACCAACAATGGTCCACCCTGGCCTCACATCGGGAGGCATGGAGAAGCACTATCCACAATGCTGCGGCCTCTTTCGAGAAGACACGCCGAATGGGTCTCGAAGAGAAACGATATTTTTATTACTTTTATTTACTCAACTTATTATTACATTTACATTATGTTACTATTATTATTTTTATATTTTTATTCACTCTATTATTACATTTACATTATTTTACTCTATTTTTTACATTTATTATTTTACTCTATTATTACATTTATTATTTTCCCTATTTACTATTGTTAACCTCCTGATGCCTCAATTAATGTAATTTTATTGGTATCTATTTTTATTTTGAAGTTGACTCATAGCTGCTGCATTTCCCACCCTCGGCTTATACTCGAGTCAATAAATTTTCCAAGTTTTTTGTGGTAAAATTAGGTACCTCGGCTTATATTTGGGTCAGCTTATATTCGAGTATATATGGTATATCCCGCCCTTCTCACCCCAAAGGGGACTTAAGGCGGATTATATGAGTGGCATTATTCCATGCACGAACAACAACAATTAAAAGCAATTAAATAACAATTTATAACAACATATGTAAACATTAGACGACTATTTATTTATTTATTATTTCGCATTTGTCTGTCGCCCCCCCAAACGGCTCGGGGCGACTTACAACAGTTTGTAAAATACAATTGTTAGATAACTCATAAACCACAGTAATACCATTAAGATGGAATTACAATTAGACTATTGTGCATAGATCCAAAGCCAGATAAACATATTTATCAATCCAAAGCCAATTCCAACTGTATTGCACAAATAATTATGTGGGGCCAAAAGCTTGCTCCCAAAGCCAAGTTTTCACTTGCTTACAAAATGACAGGAGGGAAAGGGCTGATCGAATCCCATTAGTGAGGGAGTGCCACAGCCGAGGAGCCACCACTGAGAAGGCCCTGCCTTTCGTCCCCACCAGTCATACCTGCGAAGGTGGTGGGACCGAGAGCAGGGCCTCTCCAGAAGGTCTTAACCTCTGTGATGGTTCATATAGAGCAGGGGTGCTCATTAGGTAGATCGCGATCGACTGGTCGATCCCAGGACCGAAGGAGGTCGATCCCAGGTAGATGGGGCGCTTCTGAGGGAGCGGAGCCATGCCGTGCCAAGCCCCGCCCCCTCCCCGGCTTCAGCGCTTTCGCAGCTTCTGGAGGCAAAAGGGGAGTAATGCCAAGCCAATAGTGGCTATCTATGCCACCACTGGCTTGGCATTACCCCCCTCTTGCCTCCAGAAGCTGCGGAAGCGCTAAAACCGGAGGGGGCGGAGCCAGGCTGCATGAAGCCCCGCCCTCTCCCCCTCCTTCAGCGCTTCCACAGCTTCTGGAGGCAAAAGGGGAGTAATGCCAAGCCAATAGTGGCTAGCTATGCCACCACTGGCTTGGCATTACCCCCCTCTTGCCTCCAAAAGCTGTGGAAGCGCTAAAGCCAGAGGGGGGAGGGGGCGGAGCCAGGCTGCATGAAGCCCCGCCCTCTCCCCCTCCTTCAGCGCTTCCACAGCTTCTGGAGGCAAGAGGAGGGTAATGCCAAACCAGTGGTGGCACAGATAGCCACTACTGGCTTGGCATTACCCCCCTCTTGCCTCCAAAAGCTGTGGAAGCGCTAAAGCCAGAGGGGGGAGGGGGCGGAGCCAGGCTGCATGAAAGCCCGCCCCCTCCCTCCTTCAGCGCTTCCACAGGCAAGAGGAGGGTAATGCCAAACCAGTGGTGGCATAGCCACCACTGGCTTGGCATTACCCCCCTCTTGCCTCCAAAAGCTGTGGAAGCGCTAAAGCCAGAGGGGGGAGGGGGCGGAGCCAGGCTGCACGAAGCCCCGCCCTCTCCCCCTCCTTCAGCGCTTCCACAGCTTCTGGAGGCAAAAGGGGAGTAATGCCAAGCCAATAGTGGCTAGCTATGCCACCACTGGCTTGGCATTACCCCCCTCTTGCCTCCAAAAGCTGTGGAAGCGCTAAAGCCAGAGGGGGGAGGGGGCGGAGCCAGGCCACGCGAAGCCCCACCCCCTTTCTCCCTGCTTCGCCGTGCTTCTCTCTCGGTAGATCTTTCAGACTTGGTTTTATTATAAGTAGCTCGCATGCTGAAAAAGTGTGGGCACCCCTGGTATAGAGAGATGCTTTTGGACAAGTAAGTTGGGCCAGGGCTTTATAAGTCAAAGCCAAAACCTGGCTGGGAGGAGGCCTTTGAGGACAAGCGATGAAGGAGCTAAAAGTAGTGTGGGAGCATGTGTTTCTGTAAACTCATGTCCTCAGTACTTACTTTGACAATCCGATCACCTTCCTGTACCCCGGCCCTCATGGCGGCTCCTCCTAAACAAACACAGCAAACACACATGTGCATGCACACAGAAAGGGGAGATTAGAGAAAGAAGAAGGTCACACTGGGGAGATTCTACCACGTTCCGGCTTTTTTCAGCCAGGCTGAAACATAGAATCATAGAGTTGGAAGAGACCTCGTGGGCGATCCTGTCCAACCCCATTCTGCCAAGAAGCAGGAAAATCGCTTTCAAAGCACCCCCGACAGATGGCCATCCAGCCTCTGTTTCAAAGCCTCCAAAGAAGGAGCCTCCACCACACTCCAGGGCAGAGAGTTCCACTGCTGAACAGCTCTCACGGTCAGGAAGTTCTTCCTAACATTCAGGTGGAATCTCCTTTCTTGTAGTTTGAAGACAATGCTTTGCGTCCTAGTCTCCAGGGCAGAAGAAAACAAGCTTGCTCCCTCCTTCCTATGACTTCCTGTCACATATTTATACATGGCTATAATGTCTCCCTCTCAGGCTTCTCTTCTTCACACTAAAAATGCCCAGCTCTTTAAGCCACTACTCATAGGGCTTGTTCCACAGACCTTTGATCATTTTAGTCGCCCTCCTCTGGACACATTCCAGCTTGTCAATATCTCTCTTCAATTGCGGTGCCCAGAATTGGATACAATATTCCAGGTGTGGTCTAACTAAAGCAGAAGAGAGGGGTAGCATGACTTCCCTGGATCTAGACCAGGGCTGCCCAGGAAGTCGATCGTGATCGTCCAGTCAAACCCAGGACCGAAGGAGGTCGAACCCAGCCGGATGGGGTGCTTCCCAGAGGGGGCGGAGCCAGGATGTGCCAAGCCCTGCCCCCTCCCCGGCTTTGGTACTCCCAGCAGCTTCTCCAGGCTTGAGGATGGCAGTGCCAAGCCAGTGATGGCATAGCTAGCACAAGGCTGGCTTGGCATTGCCATCCTCAAGCCTGGAGAAGCTGCTGGGAGCTCCAAAACCAGAGGGGAGGGGAGGGGCGGGGCTTGGCACAGCCTGGCTCTGCCCCCTCTGGCTTCCGCTCTACCAGCAGCTTCTCCAGGCTTGAGGATGGCAGTGCCAAACCAGTGATGGCATAGCTAGCACAAGGCTGGCTTGGCATTGCCATCCTCAAGCCTGGAGAAGCTGCTGGGAGCTCCAAAACCAGAGGGGGGGGGGGGCGGGCTTGGCACAGCCTGGCTCCACCCCCTCTGGCTTCCGCTCTACCAGCAGCTTCTCCAGGCTTGAGGATGGCAGTGCCAAGCCAGTGATGGCATAGCTAGCACAAGGCTGGCTTGGCATTGCCATCCTCAAGCCTGGAGAAGCTGCTGGGAGCTCCAAAACCAGAGGGGAGGGGAGGGGCTTGGCACAGCCTGGCTCCGCCCCCTCTGGCTTCCGCTCTACCAGCAGCTTCTCCAGGCTTGAGGATGGCAGTGCCAAGCCAGTGATGGCATAGCTAGCACAAGGCTGGCTTGGCATTGCCATCCTCAAGCCTGGAGAAGCTGCTGGGAGCTCCAAAACCAGAGGGGGGGAGGGGGGCTTGGCAGGGGCTTGGCACAGCCTGGCTCCGCCCCTCTGGCTTCCGCTCTACCAGCAGCTTCTCCAGGCTTGAGGATGGCAGTGCCAAACCAGTGATGGCATAGCTAGCACAAGGCTGGCTTGGCATTGCCATCCTCAAGCCTGGAGAAGCTGCTGGGAGCTCCAAAACCAGAGGGGAGGGGAGGGGCTTGGCACAGCCTGGCTCCGCCCCCTCTGGCTTCCGCTCTACCAGCAGCTTCTCCAGGCTTGAGGATGGCAGTGCCAAACCAGTGATGGCATAGCTAGCACAAGGCTGGCTTGGCATTGCCATCCTCAAGCCTGGAGAAGCTGCTGGGAGCTCCAAAACCAGAGGGGAGGGGCGGGGCTTGGCACAGCCTGGCTCCGCCCCCTCTGGCTTCCGCTCTACCAGCAGCTTCTCCAGGCTTGAGGATGGCAGTGCCAAGCCAGTGATGGCATAGCTAGCACAAGGCTGGCTTGGCATTGCCATCCTCAAGCCTGGAGAAGCTGCTGGGAGCTCCAAAACCAGAGGGGAGGGGAGGGGCTTGGCACAGCCTGGCTCTGCCCCTCTGGCTTCCGCTCTACCAGCAGCTTCTCCAGGCTTGAGGATGGCAGTGCCAAGCCAGTGATGGCATAGCTAGCACAAGGCTGGCTTGGCATTGCCATCCTCAAGCCTGGAGAAGCTGCTGGGAGCTCCAAAACCAGAGGAGGGGAGGGGGCAGGGCTTGGCACGGCCTGGCTCCGCCCCCTCTGGCTTCCACTCTACCAGCAGCTTCTCCAGGCTTGAGGATGGCAGTGCCAAGCCAGTGATGGCATAGCTAGCACAAGGCTGGCTTGGCACTGCCATCCTCAAGCCTGGAGAAGCTGCTGGTAGAGCAGAAGCCAGAGGGGGGTGGAGCCAGGCCGTGCCAAGCCCCTCCCCCTCCCCTCTCTAGCCTTGAGGAGGTAGGTAGATCTTTCTGACTTGGTTTTATTACAAGTAGCTCGCATGCTGAAAAAGTGTGGGCACCCCTGATCTAGACACTAGACTCCTCTTGATACAGGCCAAAATCGCATTGGCTTTTTTTTTGCTGCGTATGTTTAACTTGTCCACGATAACTCCAAGATCTTTTTATTTTATTTATTCATTTATTTATTTCCAGTATTTATATTCCGCCCTTCTCACCCCGCAGGGGACTCAGGGCGGATTACAATGTACACATACATGGCAAACATTCAGTGCCATAGACACACAACACATATAGACAGTCAGAGGCTATTTAACATTCCAATTTATGGCCATCAGGGGAGCTGTCACTTCACTGTCCATCTGCGACACTGATGAAGTACTGCCCACATTCCCCGCATGCTTTTGCTGGAGATATTTTATGGCCTCGTAAAAAAAAATCAAAATTAGCCTCCCCACACATAGTTCCTACTTGACAGATGTAACTGTCTTTCGGGTGGCAAAGGTCGACAACAAGCTACACAATTGGCCAGAAGCTCACTCTGACCTGGGCTGGCTTCGAACTCATAACCTTTTGGTCAGTAGTGATCTTTAATGCAGCTGACACCCAGCCAGCTGTGCCACAGTCCCGGTGCACACATACTGCTCACACATACTGCTCTTGATGATGCTCAGAGTCATCATCCTCTCACGTAATTGTTATCCATATAAGAGAGACGCAGAGGGCAGGGTCTGCCACAGTTACCCCCAGCCGCCTTTGCTCACCGGGTCGAACCGACTGCACCAGGACAATCCGGTCTCCGCTGACCGTGAAGCCAAAGCCATGCTGGTCCTTCTGGATGATGACACAGCGCTGGACCAAACCTGCACGAAAGAAAAGAACAGGTGAGGGGTGAGGATCAAAGTAACTGTCAGGCGAATTAGGGTGCACTCTGTTGGGCGAGTGGGCTGATTAACAAAAGACCCTCCCCATAAATGTACAGCAGAGTAACTTATTATTATTATTAATAATAATAATCTTTATTTATACCTCGTTTGCCAAGTTTGCCAAGTTTGGTCGTGATCCGTCATTGCTGTGGGCAGCAGTTGGTGACTGCCTGAGCCATTAGTCACCTTGGAATGGTGGAATGACCCTGGCCCAGGGTACGTTATGCAAATACTATTTCAGTGACAACCAGTCCCCTCTGTCTGGGGCCGTAGAATGTTGGAGTTCTGAGGCTGGCCAATCAGAGCCCGTTATGCAAATAATCCCACAGTGGCAGCCAATCGAAACGCTTGCACATATTCCTCCCTCTGATCGGCCGCACCACCGCCCGCAAACACTGACTTTTATTATATGTAATAGATTACCCCGCCACCGTCTCCCCAACGCGGACTCGGGGCGGCTTACATGAGGCCAAGCCCAAACAACAAATTACAATAAAATAAGAATCAAAACATCAACAATAAACACAATGAGAATACATACATATAAATAAAAAACAATATACAATTAGATGCATAGATGCTATTTATATATTAGATGCTATTTGGGCTGGAAGTCAGCCTGAAGAAAAGGGAAGTCCTCTACCAGCCCGCACCACAGGAAGAACACCATGATCCCTACATCAGCATAGGCAAATCTATGCTTAAGTTCGTTCAGCGGTTCACCTCCCTGGGATGCATCATCTCTTCAGACGCCGAGATTGATAAAGGGATAGATCACAGATTAGCAAAGGCATAGAGTGCATTCGGAAGGCTTCACAAAAGAGTTTGGAGCAACAAGCACCTGAAGCAAAGCACCAAAATCAGTGTGTACAGAGCTATCAGACTGTCTATTCCCCCCTATGGGTCTGAAACATGGGTCACCAATCGGCAACACCTACGACTCCTCGAACGCTTTCATCAGCAGCACTGTCTTCGCACAATCCTAAATATACACTGGACCGACTATGTGACGAATGTTGCTGTCCTCGAGCAATCAGGGATCACCAGCATTGAGGCCATGCTACTGAGAACACAGCTGCGCTGGGCAGGGCACGTCTCTAGGATGGAGGACCACCGCCTCCCAAAGATACTACTCTACGGTGAACTCGCCACGGGTCAGTGTAAGAGAGGCACCCCCGAAAAGAGATATAAGGACACCCTGAAACAACATCTCAGGCTCGGCCAGATTGATCACCAACAATGGTCCACCCTGGTCTCACATCGGGAGGCATGGAGAAACACTGTCCACAACGCTGCAGCCTCTTTCGAGAAGACACGCCAAACGGGTCTTGAAGAGAAACAACAACGCAGAAAGAACCTCAACTTGGAAACAACATCACCCAAGGAGACTTTCTGCTGTGCTTTCTGCAACCGAACTTGCCTATCTCAGATTGGCCTTTTTAGTCATCAACGCGCTTGTAAAAAGCGTGGGATGAGTCGTTCCTAAGAATCTTCTTTCGCGAAGTAATGCCGAGAGATACAATTACGTCTAAACGGGAGCAGGTCCTTTATAGCCCGCGTTCCAGCCGGGAGGGCGTTCCACAGCGTAGGAGCTATAACGGAGAACGCCCTCCGGCGAGTAGATGTCAGTTTAGCCGATTTCGCCGAGGGTATCTCTAACAAATTAGCATCCTCGGAGCGTAGTGATCTCGGGGACAGTGTGGGGTGAGTCGGTCCCTCAAGTACGCTGGCCCCAGGCCATGCAAGGCCTTAAAGGTAAGAACCAACACCTTGAAGGAGATCCGGTGCTCGATTGGGAGCCAGTGCAGATCCTGCAAAACAGGTGTGATGTGGCGGCCTGCTGGGGTTCCAGACAGGAGCCGGGCGGCAGTGTTCTGCACCAGCTTGAGCTTCCGGGTCGCCGACAAAGGAAGGCCAACGTAAAGCGCGTTACAGTAATCCAGCCTTGAGATGACCGTAGCTTGGATCACCGTGGCCAGGTCATTCCGGGAGATATAGGGGGCCAGCCTCCGAGCCTGTCGCAGATGAAAAAAAGCAACCTTGCTGACCGCGGAGACCTGGGCCTCCATGGTCAGCTGGGAGTCCAGATGGACCCCCAGGCTCTTAACGGAAGGCGATGGGCATAGCGCCACACCGTCCAGGGTCGGAAGCTGGACATCTACACCACCCGAGCGGCCCGACCACAAGATCTCCGTCTTCGCCGGATTCACCCTCAACCTACTGGCACGCAGCCATCCAGTAACGGCCTCGAGGCAGTGTTGGAAATTATCGGGGATGGATGAGCTGGGTGTCGTCAGCGTACTGGTGGCACTCCAGCCCATAACTCCGCACCAGCTGTGCAAGCGGCTGCATGTAGATGTTGAATAACAGAGGGGAGAGAATGGCCCCTTGCGGAACTCCACAAACTAATGAGGAGCCCTCTGAGACCACCTCGCCCCTCCTCACACGCTGAGACCGCTGGTGGAGGAAGGAGGTCAGCCATTTAAGAACTGTCCCCCTCACTCCAGCCATGGCCAGGCGGTGGATCAGTAGATTGTGGTCGACCGTATCAAACGCTGGCGTGAGGTCCAATAACACGAGCAGCGCAGACCCGCCTTGGTCGAGCTGGGAGCGGAGTTGATCTGTGATGGAGACCAGGACCGTCTCCGCCCCGTGTCCTGAACGGAAGCCGGACTGGAAGGGGTCTAGCCATGTTGCATCATCTAAGAAGGACTGCAACTGCTCCATTACTGCCCTCTCAACTACCTTGCCCAGGTACGAGAGGTTTGACACTGGTCGGTAGTTGGAGGGAACCGCAGGATCTAGTGACGGTTTCTTCAGTAATGGAGCTACCACCGCCTCTTTAAAGCACTCTGGGAAGACTCCTTGCTCAAGGGAGCTATTTACGATGTTCAACAGAGGCCCACGTAACCCCTCCAGGCAGGATCTAACAAGCCAGGAGGGGCACGGGTCGAGGGCAGGTGGTGTAGGCCTGGTTGCAGCCACAATCTTATCAACAGCATCTGCGTCCAGTGGCCGAAACCGGTCGAGGGTGGGCCCGGCGGAGGGCCACGGGGTCTCAAGTTCTCTTACTGTATCAATTGTGGCAGGAAGGTCCCGGCGGAGATTCAGAATCTTGTCTGTGAAATAGCTCTGGAAAGCACCAGCGGTAGGGGTCTGATCGCTGCTTTTTGGGACAGTAGGGACCGTCGTCAAAGACCGAATTACCTTAAACAATTGAGCCGGGCGTGAGCTAGCAGACGCTATCAAGGCAGAAAAGTACACATTTTTGGCTGCCTTGACAGCACGCTCATAAGTATCTTTAAATAGCTTATAAGCTGATACTGAGGCTCCGTCACGGAGGTTCCTCCACACGCGCTCTAGCCGTCTCCTCTCCCGCTTCATCGACCTGAGGTCCTCTGTATACCAGGGGGATCGATGTTTGCGGGGTCGGAGAGGGCGCCTAGGGGCAATCTCGTCGAGAGCTCTGGCTAACGAGGTGTTCCAGGCTTGAACCTGCTCGTCGACAGAGACGCTGATAGACTCCAGATCCCTCAGAGCATTCAGAAACCTTTCGGGTTCCATAAGTCTCTTCGGGCGAACCAAAATCTGTTCGGCGCCCTTGCATGGAGGGGGCGGTTGCTCAACCCGGATCCTTGGCACAGTGGTCCGACCATGGAACCTCTATTACGGAGGCTAGGTCCACTTGGATTCCCGCGCTAAATACCAGGTCGAGGGTGCCCTGCCGAGTGCGTGGGCCCCGAGTTACAGAGGGAGAGGCCAATGTCGCCATGGTCGAAATTAGGTCCGCGGCTGCAGATGGAACGGAGGCTGCGTCGGCGTGGACATTGAAGTCCCCCAGAACAATAAGTCTAGGAAACCTCAATGCCCACTCTGACACAGCCTCCAGCAGCCGCGCCAGGCTCTCTGCCGGTGCGCTAGGCGCCCGGTACACCAGCAAGATCGCCAGGCTCTCCTGAGACTCCCACACCAGGCCGGCACTTTCAAGCCCCGAGGTGGTGAGCGCAGGGATCGCCCTAAGGTGCAATCCATCACGGGAGAGTATTGCCACCCCACCCCCCGTCCCCGTTCCTGTTCTGGTGCGTGGCAACGTAGTCAGGGGAACCACTTCCTGGAGACAGGTGGTATCGCTCTCCTGGAGCCAGGTCTCCGTTATACAGAAAAGGTCCGCTTTGAGGTCTTCACAAAACTCCCTGATAGTGGCGGTCTTGTTCCGAATGGATCGGGCGTTAACCAGCACCAGAGTGGAAGGGGGATAGCTGGATGTCTATCAACAGCGTGCTTAGGGATAGGACGCAGGTCAGAGCCGGGCCGAGTCCTTCTATGACTCAGTCCGGATCTCGCAGTTAATCTCGCATTTGGCCTGCGCCTACCGTACACACCCCTTCCCGAGATCACTGAAATACCTAGCGAACTTGGGTGGTAAAGGTCGGCAGGGGGTTTAACTTCCGGCACACCCCATGAAAAGGGGAAGCCAGTAAGGGACCCTGGCCATTCTTCACCGGTTCAGCTGGCAGTCCAATAGTCCCAGTCCTCCCGACATTTGAGGGACCAGAGATATCTAAAATCAGAAATGATGAATATAAAATGTTAAAAACTCGGTGAGATAAGAGGAGTAGCTTCTCCAGGCTAAGGAGAGCACATATAAACATGGGGGGGGGGGGATGGACTCCAGCACTGTGACCCAGCACCAAGAACAAAAACACACAGACCAATGTTGTCTCTTCCTTAGGGCGGAATATATATACTGTAAATCTATATAAATAAAAAATATATAATGTTCATTTGGGGGATTCACATAACTCAAAAACCACTGGGCAAATTGACACCAATTTTGGAAAGAATAGACCTAACAACCCAATGAGTGACCATCACTTTAAAAATTGATTTTGTCATTTGGGAGTTGTAGTTGTTGGGATTTCTAGTTCACCTGCAATCAAAGAGCATTCTGAACCCCACCAACGATGGAATTGGACTGAACTCGGCACACAGGACTCCCATGACCAACAGAAAACACTAGAAGAGTTTGGTGGACATTGAGTGCGGTTCGTGGAAGGATGGACAACAGATGATGGGATTTGGAGTACTTTCAATCACAGGCCACTGCGGCCCACAACAATGACAGATCAGGACCAAATTTGGCACACAGAGCCCCCATGACCCACTCTACATCCTTGTGCTGTTTGAAGGAGGACAGGCAATGGATAATGGGACTTGCAGTACCTTCACTCACTTCCAGAGAAAACTGTGACCCACACCAATGACGAATGAAGAACAAAGTTGGCACACAGAGCCCACATGACCCACTTTACATCCTGGTGCAGTTTGGGAGAGGACAGACAATGGATGATGGGATTTATAGTACCTTCACCTTATTTACTTCCCACAGAACACTGTGGCCCCCACAAATCACAGACCAGGACCACACTTGGCACACAGACACACACACACACACCCCAATGACCCACTCTACATCCTGGTGAGGTTTGGGAGAGGACAGACAATGGATGATGGGATTTGCAGTACCTTCACTCACTTCGTGAGACCACTGTGACCCTCACCAATGACTCATCAAGACCACACTTGACACACAGAGTACCCATCACCCAGTCTACATCCTGGCATGTTTGGAGGGGATTGGAACGTGGATGATGGGAATTGCAGCATCTTCACTCGCTTCTTGAGACCACTGTGACCAACACCAATGACTGATCAAGATCAAACTTGGCATAAAGAGCCCACATGACCCACTCTACATCCTGCTGTGGTTTGTGGGGCGACAGACCATGGACGATGGGTATTGCAGTACCGCCACTCACTTCCTGAGACCACTGCGACCCACACCAATGACTGATCCCGACCAAACTTGACACACAGAGCCCCCGTGATCCACTCTACATCCTGCTGCTGTTTGGAGGAGGATGGACCATGGACAGTGGGACTTGCATATGGGAGTTGTAGTTCACCCGCACCCACTAAACCCATCTGACATTGGATTGAGACTAAACTTGGAGCACAGAAAACAATGGCTTTCTTAAATAACCGGGGTACCACCGGGTCCCCAAGATAGTAAATAAATAAATAGTGAAAATAAAGGGCTCACCTGTCGTTTCGCCCGCATCAGAGGGTTGGCGGTGGTGCCCCGGTGACCGCCGCTCCGGAGCCGAGTCACCCAGAGAAGACAGGCTGCTCAACCTGAATGTTTGAGAGAAAAAAGAGAAAAGGGTCAGCCATGGAGAGGAGGGGAGACCCAGGCAGCAACTGAAGGCAGGAGGCAAAAGGCCAGCTTCGTGTGCTTTGCGGGGGCTGGTGCATAGGCAAGATGCTGAGCTTTCCCGAACTAAGAGTAGGTGTGGGATTTGTAGTCCAAAAACTACTTTCTCCACTGGGAACCACAACCCCATTTTCGTATCCAGTGAAATAGGAGAGAGGACCCAACCAGAAGACCCATAAGCAGCCTACTTTTCCATAGCCCCGAACCCCATGCTCTAGCAAATGAGATTGCCGTGGAAGTCAGGCTGGTGCAACTCTAAGCTCCCACTCTTGTTGCTGCCATGCCCGGATTACCCATATGGCCAACGAGGCCATGGCCTAGGGGCGCAAGCCGAGGAGGGGTGCGCAGATCACAGACCCCCCCAAAAAAACCTGGTCCGCGCCCCTCTTTTCCCCTTTCTCGCTCCTTCTCCCGGCAAAGTCTCTGCTCCGTCTCGTGCTCTCTCTCTCTCTCTCTCTCTCTCTCTCTCTCTCTCTCTCTCTCTCGTGCGCTCTCTCTCTCGCTCTCTTGCTTTCGCGCACGCTCTCTCTCACACGCACTCTTTCTGTTTCTCTCTCCCGCTGTCTCTCTCTCGCGCTCTCTCACGCACACATGCTCTCGCACGCTTTCTCTCTCTCTTTTGTGAGCGCGCTCTCTCTCTCACTCTCTTGTCTCGCTCTCGCGCGCGCTCTCTCTCGCTGTCTCTCTCTCACTGTCTCTCTCCCACTGTCTCTCTCTCGCTCTTTCAGACACACGTGCTCTCTCTTGCGCGCTCTCTTGCTCTTGCGCGCTCTCTCTCACGTGCACTCTCTCTGTTTCTCTCTCCCGCTGTCTCTCTCTCGCGCTCTCTCACGCGCACGTGCTCTCTCGCGCGCGCTCTCTCTCTCTTGTGCGTGCTCTCTCTTTCGTGAGTGCTCTCTCTCTCTCGCGCTGTCTTGTCTCGCTCTCGCGCGCGCTCTCTCTGACGCGCTCGCTCTCTTGCTCTTTCGCGCGCGCTCTCTCTCACACACACGCTCTCGCTGTCTCTCTCGCGCTCTCTCACGCGCACGTGCTCTCTCACGCGCTCTCTCTCACGTGCGTTCTCTCTCTCTCTCTCGTGCGCGCCTTTGGAGCGAGTTTGCACCCACTGTGCTCTCCCCAAGCCTCCCGACTCCCGAGGAGACCTTCAGAGCTCAGCAGAGCTTTCCAGCCGGTGGGAATGCATGGGGACCTTAGAGGAGGCGGGATGGTGCCTTCTCGCCTTTCTCTTCTGCTCCGGAGGCACCATGGCAAAAGCCAGCCAAGTGTGGGTCTGAGTGGTGTGTGTGGGAGGGTGGGGGGCGTAATTCCAAAGTGTGGCCTAAGGCGCAAAAAAGTGTTAATCCGGGCCTGGTTGCTGCACCAACAAAGCTCTGTTCCCCAAAACACACCAGAGCCCCCAACAAAATCTGAAACTGGAGAGTCTATGGCCAGGAGAGGTGACTGCAAGACATCCAGTGTGGTACGTCCCCTGACAGAAGTCGTTTGGCCATTGAAAAGGCCAACAGATCCCTTCCAAAAGTTTGGATCCCTTCAAAAGCTTGGCGGTTCCTCTCTGACTTGTGTCTCACTCGACCTTCCTTGGGGCCACTGAACTGGCCTCATCTCCATTTTTATAGGAACTGTGCAGCAAAGCCCAATAGTCAACATGACATCCCAAGGATCTGAGGCTCTGAACCCCTGAAGAGAGTAAGAAGGGAACACTACATAGCTGCAAGACATGGGGGAAAGGGGGAAGCCAAGCCCAGCAGCCAAGCAAAAGGCACAGGAAGAGAGCAAAAGACGAGAGCAGCGCGGTCGGCGACGTCTGATCTTACCAGGCTGCAATGGGGCTGACGGAAGAACACAAGACAAAGCGGCAATGGGTGGAAAGACAAACAACAAGGGAACGTTAAGTCCTGGGCCCAACATGACCCTTGATGCCTGGGCTGGAGGGCAAGAAAGAGCCTCCTGTCCACAGGAAGCAGACGCTCTTCTTCAATCCAGCATCCTTATCACAAAGGCACTGACTCCCACCATCTTGGAAAGACTTTCTTCTTATTACGGCCGGCTTCACACAACTCATTTTTAAAATGCCGCCAAGATGCTGAATTTTTCAGAATGCTTTTTAATCAGTTGTCTATGCCTCTTTTGAATTGTTTTTTTTTAAAAAAACATCACACTAAAATTGGTTTTCATATAAATGTTATTGTATTGTTGACATTTGAATTCTATGTTTCAACATCTAAATGTTGTTTATGCCTTTTGTTTTAATATGGTTAATGTATTTGATTTGTAGCTATATGTTATTGTCTAGATGTTATCGAACAGCCGCCAATCCCCAGCCAGCTATCCGACAACCGGGCAAGCCCGTGGACCGACCACGGGGCAGAGACCGCGAGGGTTCAGTTAACCTGGCGAGCCCGGAGCGACTAGGTCCTCGTAGCCTACCCACCTCCCGGAGATTCAATTATGCTCACCAATCTGTAAGGTAGATGCCACGAAATTGTTTATTCTGCTCAGCTGAGAGGATGCGAACCGCAATACCCTGATTCCCGCAAGGAACGCATGCATATACATTCAAAACATTGGTTTTTAAAGGTTACAAAGCTGTCAAAACAATTGAATTTCCCGCCTGCCCCCTTCTGGGCCGGCTCCGCCTATGATTGGCCGGAACGTTGAGACAGCTGATGGGGCGGGAAGTTGACCGGCTCGGGGAACCTATCAGCGCTCACTCCCATTTGCCCTCCTAGCCAATCAGAGGTCTGTGGCCATATATGGTATGTCCAGGAAGGGAAGCTTAGACGGAAATTGCTGTCAATAATGGCATGTGGATATAACAAAAGAATCCCTTCCGGGTAAACGACCCGAGTGATACCTGGAGTGATAGGATTAGTGGAGTTGACGTTTCACTCATGGGAATGAAAAGGAAAAGAGGAAGAGGTCTGATGCCAGAAAATGCACTCAGACCTTTGGGTGACAAAAGGTTATTGTGGGACACCTCTGGGTTCCGAAGCCAGATGTGGATCCCGCTGTGAAGAACAAATATTTCATGTCCAGGTCCCAGAGGATGAATTAATTGGGCTAAACTCCGACGATTAATACTTCCTTCAGGCTGATGGGAATGTGGGGCATGAAGACTAGTGCTTCCGCTTATCCATAACAAGATTTCCCATCAGAATAGCTCATGCAATAGATAAGGTGATCCG
>JARBWK010000174.1:0-54353 GCA_030556195.1 Anolis apletophallus | reverse complement strand
GGAAGTGACCACTCTGATGGGAGTTGTGGGGTTTGCGATGAGAAGGAAGTGACCACTCTGATGGGAGTTGTGGGGTTTACGATGAGAAGGAAGTGACCACTCTGATGGGAGTTGTGGGGTTTGCACCACTCTGATGGGAGTTGTGGGGTTTAAGGAACTGGGGGTGTGAGAAGAAGTGACCAGTTCTGGGGTGATGGGAGTTTTGGGGTTTGGGGTTTACGATGAGAAGGAAGTGACCACTCTGATGGGAGTTTTGGGGTTTGCGATGAGAAGGAACTGGATGTGGAAGTGACCATTCTGATGGGAGTTGTGGGGTTTACGATGAGAAGGAAGTGACCACTCTGATGGGAGTGACCACTCTGATGGGAGTTTTGGGGTTTGCGATGAGAAGGAAGTGACCACTCTGATGGGAGTTTTGGGGTTTGCGATGAGAAGGAAGTGACCACTCTGATGGGAGTTTTGGGGTTTGCGATGAGAAGGAAGTGACCATTCTGATGGGAGTTTTGGGGTTTGTGATGAGAAGGAAGTGACCACTGATGGGAGTCCTTTCAGTGCTAAATAAGCTGGGCAACGACAACGTTTACATTTGCCTCGAGCAGACAAGAATTATTTCTCCCATCCTGGACATTATTCCACAGATAAATAGATAGATAGATAGATAGATAGATAGATAGATAGATAGATAGATAGATAGATAGATATTGGATCCCTTCAGGCAGCAACCACCCAGGCTTTGCAACTGCAAGGACATTCATTTCCTATCAAGGTGACCAATTGCAACAAACAGACAGGAGTTCTTTCTCCCACCCTGCACATCATTCCACAGATAGATAGATAGATAGATAGATAGATAGATAGATAGATAGATAGATAGATATAGGATTCCCCCAGGCAAGAAGCAGCCAGGCTTTGAAGCTGCAAGGCTATTTAATGCTAATCAAGCTGGCCACTAGCACCATTCACTCTTGCCTCCAACAGACCAGAGTTCTTTCTCCCACCCTGCACATCATTCATATATACACACATACATACACACACACATACAGACACACACACATACATACACAAGCACACATACATTCACACACATACAAAGACACACATACAGACACACACATACATACACACACACACACACACACACACATACATACACACACATATACCTACACATACATACACACATATACATACACAGACACACACATACATACACACACATATACAGACACACACACAAACACACATACATACACACATACAAACACTGACACACACACATACACATACATACACACATATACATACACAGACACACACATACATACACAAACACACATACATACACACACACATACAAACACACACACACAAACATAAACACACACATATACCTACACATACATACATACACACACATACATACACACACATACATACACAAACACATATATATACACAAACATACACATACATACACAAACACATATCCAGACACAGACACACACATACATACACAAACACATATACATACTCAGACACACACACACAAACACATATACATACTCAGACACACATACATACACACACACATATACATACTCAGACACATACATACACACACTCACACACACACATATACATACTCAGACGCACACAAACATACACACGCACATACATACTCACATCTCCTAAATAGGGCACAGCAACGCGTGCCGGGATCAGCTAGTTCATATATATATGTGTGTGTGTGTGTGATTCCACCAGGCAAGAAGTAGCCAGGCTTTGAAGCTGCAAGGCTATTTAATGCTAATCAAGCTGGCCACTAGCACCATTCGCTCTTGCCTCCAACAGACCAGAGTTCTTTCTCCCACCCTGCACATCATTCATATATATATATATATATGAATGAGATTCCACCAGGCAAGAAGCAGCCAGGCTTTGAAGCTGCAAGGCTATTTAATGCTAATCAAGCTGGCCACTAGCACCATTCAGACCAGAGTTCTTTCTCCCACCTTGGACATCATTCCACAGATATATAAACCCCACTGTTTGGATCTGCTAATTTCCTGAACGATCGTTGGATCGATCTAGATCACCGTGCGGCTTCCCTTCAGGATATTACCCTTCTTTTTTTGGCCAAAGAGAACAGCCTTTGGCTCAGGAACGAACAAAGGACACGCTTGGCACGTCGATATTAACCCCAAACCCATCGTCCCCGTTTCTTGAAATACTAGAAATTTGCTGCCAGAACGTATACATATATATCTGCAAAATGAACTGTATCTCCCATTACTCTCAGCTAGCAGTGGACGATGGGCTTTGTATTTGGAGATACCTTAACAGAGTCTAAAGACAAAAAAAAAGTTGTTTACACTGAATGGGAAACCAGGGATGAAAGACACAGAGAAATGCTTTTGGGGAAACATAACAGGTTGCCTTTTATCATTATCATCATCGTTGTTGTTGTTGTTGTTGTTATTATTATTATTATTATTATTATTATTATACTAGCTTGGGGACCCGGTGGTGCCCGGGTTATTTGAGAAAGGCATTGTGTGCCAAGGTTGGTCTTTGGTACTCCAAGTCCCATCATCCACGGTCCACCCTCCTCCAAACTGCAGTAGAAGATAAGAGTGGGTCATGGGGGCTCTGTGTGTCACGTTTGGTCTTGATCATTCATTGGATGAGGGTTGCAGCGGTATTGGAAGGTGAGTGAAGGTACTTCAAGTCCCATCATCTGTGGTCCATCCTCCTTGAAACAGCACCAGGGTGTGGAGTGGGTCAAGGGGGCTCTGTGTGCCAATTTTGGTCTGTTTTGGTCATTGGATGATGGTTGCGTTGTTTTCAGGAAGTGAGTGAATGTACTGCAAGTCCCATCATCCATGGTCTATCCTCCTTTAAACTGCAGCAGGATGTAGCGTGAGTCATGGGGGCTCTGTGTGCCAAGTTTGGGCCTGGTCTGTGATTTGTAGGGGCTACAATGCTCTGTGGGAAGTGAATCGGGTGAAGGTACTGGAAATCCCATCATATGTGGGCTATCCTGCCATAAACCGCACCAGGTTGTAAAGTGGGCCATTGGGCCTCTGTGTGCCAAGTTTGGTCCTGATTTGTCATTGGTGTGGGCCACAGTGCTCTAAGGAAGTGAATTAAAGTACTGTAAGTCCCATCATCCATGGTCCATCCTCCCTCAAACTGCACCATCTTGGGGAACCTGTGTGCCAAGTTTGGTCTTGTTCTGTCATTGTTGGGGGCCTAGTCAGGAAAATCAAGTTAAGGAAGCCATGCTGTCAATTTTGGGCCTGGTCTGTGATTTATAGGGGCTACAGTGTTGTTTGGGAAGTAAATCAGGTGAAGGTACTGCAAATCCCATCATTCGTGGCCCATCCTGCCCTAAACCACAACAGGTTGTGAAGTGGGCCATTGGGCCCCTGTGTGCCAAGTTTGGTCCTGATCCACTATTGCTGTGGGCCGCAGTGGCTGACTGCCTGAGGCCTTTCCTTTCCCCTCTGCGTCACCTTAGAATGTTGGAATGTAGATGGCCAATCGGAGTCCTTTATGCGAATACTCCCTCAGTGGCAACCAATCCCCTCTGTCTGTTGCCTTAGAATGTTGGAGTTCTGAGGTTGGCCAATCAGAGTCCTTTATGCAAATGATCCCACAGTGGCAACCAGTCGAAACGCTGCCACATATTCCTCTTCACCTTCTGCCGCAAACACTGACTTTTATTATATACTAGCTTGGGGACCCGGCGGTGCCCGGGTGATTTGTGAAGTGCAGCAGGATGTAGAGTGGGTCATGGGGGCTCTGTGTGCCAAGTTTGGTCTTGATCCATCATTATTGGGAGTTGCAATGGTATCATGAAATTACTGAAGGTAGTGCAAGTCCCATCATCTGTGGTCCACCCTCCCCCAAAGTGTAGTAGGATGTAGATTGGGTCATGGGGGCTCTGTGTGCTAAGTTTGGTCTGTATTGGTGAATGGATGAGGGATGCATTGTTTTTAGGAAGTGAGTGAAGGTACTTCAAGTCCCATCATCCGTGGTCCGTCTCACAGTAAACTGCACCAGGCTGTAGAGTGGGTCATGAGGGCTCTGTGTGCCAGATTTGGTGTTGATCAGTCATTGGATTAGGTTTGTAGCAGGATTGGGAAGTGAGGGAAGGTACTGCAAGTCCCATCATCCATGTTCTCTCCCCCTCCAAACTTCAGTAGGATGTAGAGTGGGTCACTGGGGCTCTGTTTGCCAAGTGTGGTCTTTATCGGTGTTTGTTGGGGGCCGCAGTGGTCTGTGGGAACAGAGGGGTGTGAAAGTACTACAAATCCCATCATCCATTGTCAGTCCTCCCCCAAACCTCACCAGGACGTGAAGGCAGTCATGGGGGTTATGTATGCCAAGTTTGGTCTCGATCAGTAATTGGATGAGGGTTGCAGCGGACTTGGGAAGTGAGTAGAGGTACTTCAAGTCCCATCATCCATGGTCCACCCTCCTCCGAACTGCACTAGGACGTAGAGTGGGTCATGGGGGCTGTGTGTGGCAAGTGTGGTCTGTATTGGTCCTTTTTGGTGACCTCAGTGGTCTGTGGGAACCAAAGTGTTTGAAAGTACTACAAATCCCATAATCTGTGGGTCAGGTCCCCCGAACCGCACCAGGACGTAAAGGGGGTTATGTGTACCAAGTTTGGTGCAGGTCCATCACCCGTGCTGGTCGCTGTGGCCTGTGAAAGTGGCAGCCAATCCGAAAGCTGCCACATACATACAAACAAACATACAAGCAAACGTACAAACATACATACAAACATTCCGCTTTATTATATATATAGAGAAGAGAAGCGATATAGAGGAGAGATATACATGGATAGATTATTGTATTTATTATGTTATATTGTTATTGTTATATATTATTGCATTTATTATATATGATCATATTATTAGTGATACTGTATTACAATATAGTATTACTAGCTGTACCCAGCACGCGTTGCTGTGCCCTATTTAGGAGATGCGAGATAGTCTGAGTATGTAAGGGTTGGAATTGTTGTTAGTCATGATGTTGTTGGGGCCATGGCTGTGTCGTTGTGGGTTGTTCTGGTGGGTGGGATGTTGAAGTCCTGGGGAGTTGTTGGTGTGTGGTGTTGCTGGCGTTCTGCATAGCTTGTGCAGAAGTGATTTGGGTGTTTGTGTTTGTGCCTCAGCCCTTTGCCTTATCCACCTCTGATAGTTTATTATGGGTCGGAATGTTCATGTTGGCTGGCCAGTACAAGAGTTATGCAAATCCGCCCTTATTGGCAGCCAATCATGTTGTCAGAATGTAGAGGCTGGGGGAGTCGTTGGCAGCCCCGGAGGATGCTGGGAAATGTAGTTTTTTTACTTGTTGTTTTGGGGGCCTTTTAGGTTTTGGGTGGGAAAGTTTCTTTGCTACAAACCTACCTTGCTTGAGGCCTATTTCTGTTGGCAAGTTTGGTGTTTCTGCGTTGTAAGGTTTCTCTGTTTGGGACGGTCTTTCCATGACGACTGTTCCTTTATATATATAGATTATATTACATTATTAGTATCGTTGTATTATAATATTATAATATTGTTATATTATTATTAATTTTGTATGCCGCTTTTTCTCTCTTCCGAGAGGCTCCAAGTGGCCAGCTTTGCCTTTTCTCTTCCCCTCATGACTTTACAGCCCATAATCCCACAAAAGCAACATTTGGGTCAGCCAAGGCTCTTTGCCAGAGACCGATTAATATTCTCCGCAGTCGGATTAATGTTCAGAGTGGTTGGATTATTATTTCTGGCGGATCAGAAAGCGCTCCCTGGTTGCATGTAGCAAGTTGGGCTTCGTGCAGCTCCGGCTTTCCCCCCTAATATTTAGGTGGAATCCCGTTCCCTATCATTTGAATCCATTGCTATGTGTTTGAAGCATGCGTTCTCAAATCCCCCACCATTGGGTGGCATGCGCCGTGTGTCACACTAGAACTGATAGATAGATAGATAGACAGACAGGCAAGCAAGCAAGCAAGCAAGCAAGCAGACAGATACTAGAGCTAATAGAAAGATAAATAGATAGATGCTAGAACTTATAGATAGATAGATAGATAGATAGATAGATATAGATGATAGATAGATATAGATAGATAGATGATAGATAGATAGATAGATATAGATAGATAGATGATAGATAGACAGACAGACAGACAAGCAGACAAGCAAGCAGTCAGATACTAGAGCTAATAGAAAGATAGATAGATACTAGAACTTATAGATAGATAGATAGACAGACAGACAGACAGACAAGCAGACAGATACTAGAGCTAATAGAAAGATAAATAGATAGATGCTAGAACTTATAGATAGATAGATAGATAGATAGATAGATGATAGATAGATAGACAGACAGACAGACAAGCAGACAAGCAAGCAGTCAGATACTAGAGCTAATAGAAAGATAGATAGATACTAGAACTTATAGATAGATAGATAGGCAGACAGACAGACAACCAGACAGATACTAGAGCTAATAGAAAGATAGATAGACACTAGAACTGATAGATAGATAGATTGATTGATAGATTGATTGATTCTAGGAAGATAGACAGACAGACAGACAGACAAGCAGACAGATACTAGAGCTAATAGACAGACAGATAGATAGACACTAGAACAGATAGATAGATAGATAGATAGAGAGATAGAGAGATAGATTGATTCTAGGAAGATAGATAGACAGACAGACAGACAACCAGACAGATACTAGAGCCAATAGATGGATAGATAGATAGATAGATTGATTGATAGATTGATTCTAGGAAGATAGATAGATAGACAGACAGACAGACAAGCAGACAGATACTAGAGCCAATAGATAGATAGATAGATAGATAGATTGATTGATTGATTGATTGATTCCAGGAAGATAGACAGACAGACAGACAGACAAGCAGACAGATACTAGAGCCAATAGATAGATAGATTGATTGATTGATTGATTCTAGGAAGATAGATAGTTAGACAGACAGACAAGCAGACAGATACTAGAGCTAATAGACAGACAGATAGATAGACACTAGAACAGATAGATAGATAGATAGATTGATTGATTGATTGATTGATTCTAGGAAGATAGATAGATAGATAGATAGATAGATTCTAGGACAGATATTTATTTATTTATTATTTATTTCTGGCATTTTACCCCGCTCTTCTCAACCCTCCTCCCCCTCCCGGGGGGAACGACGACTCGGAGCAGCTTCCAAAAAGGCACAATTCGATGCCCACACAGTAAAACACAGTATAAAACCCCAACATTCAACAATAAAATACATTAAAATACAATTACATTAATACATCCTATGCATTCATTTATGTTAAAAACAGTGTTCCGTCCATAAAAAGCAATTGAGCCCTATTCAACAACTTTCCATCAGAATCCAGTCTAAAATGCTGCCTTGTGCTATTGTGCAAACGCCTGGTCCCATAGCCAGGCTTTTACTTTTTTCCTGAATGTCAGGAGGGATGGAATTGATCGTATGTCGCTAGGGAGCGCATTCCACAGGCGGTGAGCCACCACCGAGAAGGCCCTATCCCTCGTCCCCACCAACCGCATTTGAGAAGTTGGCGGGAGCGAGAGCAAGGCCTCCCCGGATGATCTTAAAAGTACGAGGTGAGACGTAACGGCAGATGCATTTGGACAAGTAAGCTGGGCCAGAACCGTAGAGAGCTTTAAAGGTCAAAACCAGCACTTTGAATTGAGCTCGGAAGTGAACAGGCAGCCAGGGGAGCTGACACAACAGGGGGGTGGTATGCTCTCTGTATGTAGCTCCCGTTAGTAGTCTGGCTGCCGCCCGTTGGACTAGTTGTAATTTCCGAACTGTCTTCAAAGGCAGCCCCACGTAGAGCGCGTTGCAGTAATCTATTCGGGATGTGACTAGAGCGTGGACCACCGTAGCCAGATCAGACTTCCCAAGGCACGGGCGCAGCTGGCACACGAGTCTTAACTGTGCAAAAGCTCCCCTGGCCACCGCCGAGACCTGGGGTTCCAGGCTCAGCGATGAGTCCAGGGTCACTCCCAGGCTGCGAACCTGCGTCTTCAGGGGGAGGGTGACCCCATCCAACACAGGCTGTAACCCTATGCACTGTTCGGCCTTACGACTGACCAGGAGGGCCTCTGTCTTGTCTGGATTAAGTTTCAATTTGCTAGCCCTCATCCAGTCCGACACAGCAGCCAAGCACCGGTTCAAAGTCTGGACAGCCTCCTTGGTGACAGGTAGGAAGGAGTGACAGATCTGGACGTCATAGATAGACAGATAGATACTAGAAGACATAGATAGATGATAGATAGATAGAGATAGATACTAAGACAGATAGATAGATGATAGATAGATACTAGAATAGACAAAAAGATAGACAGTCAGACAGAGATATAGATAGATAGATAGACAAATAGATAGTATTTATAGATAGACAGTCATATAAATAGATACTAGAACTGATAGATAAATAGATAGACAGTGAGAGATATTAGAACTGATAGATAGTAGAACAGATAGAGATAGATAGATACTAAGACAGACAGATAGATAGAAAGATAGATACTAGAATAGATAGACACTGAGAGATAGATAGATATTAGAACTGATAGATAAATAGATGGATAGTAGAACAAATAGATAAATAGAGATAGATAGATACTAGAACAGACAGATAGATACCAGAATAGATAGATAGATACTAGAACTCATAGATATAATAGACAAACAGACAGATAGACAGACACTAGAATTGATAGATAGATAGATACTAGAATAGACAGATAGACAGACAGAGAGATAGATACCAGAATAGATAGATAGATGATAAATAGATAGATAGATACTAGAACTCATAGATAGATGTAATAAACAGACAGACAGATAGACAGACACTAGATTGATAGATAGATCAATAGACAGACACTAGAATTGATAGATAAATAGATATTAGAATAGATAGACACTGAGAGACAGATGAGAGACAGACGGATGGATGATAGGATAGATAAATAGATACTAGAATAGGCAAAAATATAGACAGACAGACAGACAGACAGACAGATAGATAGATGAATAGATAGATGAATGGATGATAGGATAGATAGATACTAGAATAGACAAAATGATAGACAGACAGACAGATGGAGAGATAGATGGATGGATGGCTGATAGGATAGATAGATGGATACTAGAATAGACAAAAAGATAGGCAGGCAGGCAGAGAGAGAGAGAGAGATGATGGGATAGATAGATACTATAATAGACAAAAAGACAGACAGACAGACAGAGATATAATAATAATAATAATAATAATAATAATACTTTAATATTTGTGAGTCGCCCTCCACCACCGGTGCTCCGGGCGACTTACATCATTTAAAAACCCCAAAATACATCAATGTACAGCAATTTAAAACATAGATACAGACGGCGAGGAAAGGCTCAGTCATTCAAAGGTACCGATCAGGCCCCAAACGCTAGGCGGAAGAGCCAGGTCTTTAGGTCTGACCGGAATCTAGTTTGGGTCAGAGTGGCTCTGAGAGCAGGTGGCAGTGAGTTCCAGATCATGGGGGCCACCACGGAATAGGCTCTCCGCCGAATAATCAAGACGCGAGACAACGGTGGCATGTACCACGGTTCTCAGCGCCTCCGATGGTAAGTAGGGGGCCAGCCGTCGGGCCCTACAGAGATGGAAAAAGGCGCCTTTTGCTGCAGCCTGGATCTGAGCCTCCATCGTTAGTTTTTCGTCCAGAATCACTCCTAGGCTTTTCACTGCCGGAGCCGGGGATAGGGACTCGCCCTCAAAGAGTGGCAGTGATGGGTGAGGGTCGGGTCGGCCAGGCCAGAGGATCTCCGTTTTTGCCGGGTTGATTTTGAGTCTATGTGCTCTGAGCCAGCTCGTCACCGCTCTCAACCCTTGGCTGAAACTGTCCGGCACCGACAATGACCCTGGGCCAAGCTTCAGGAGCAGCTGTGTATCGTCAGCGTATTGGTAGCAGGAGAACCCATGGCTCCTGGCAATGCTGGCCAGAGGCTGGACGTAGATGTTGAAAAGGGTGGGAGATAGGATGGCACTATCTATATAGATAGATAGAGAGAGAGATAGATAGATGGATGGATGATAGGATGGATGGATGGATAGATGATAGGATAGATAGATAGTAGAATAGACAAAAAGACAGACAGATAGAGATAATGATAGATAGATGGATGATAGGATAGCTAGATAGATACTAGAACAGACAAAAAGATAGACAGACAGAGATATAGATAGTTAGAGAGATAGAGAGAGAGATAGATGGATGATAGGATAGATAGATGGATGGGTGGGTAGATGGATGGGTGGGTGGATGATAGGAAAGATAGATAGAGAGATACTAGAATAGACAAAAAGATAGACAGACAGACAGACAGAGATATAGATAGATGGATGGATGGATGATAGGATAGAGAGATACTAGAATAGACAAAAAGATAGACAGACAGACAGACAGAGATATAGATGGATGGATGGATGATAGGATAGATCAGGGCTGTCCAACTTCTACCGGCCCAGGGGCCTGAATTCCGGTCACTGATGACCTCGGGGGCCAAAGGGTCTGCCCCTGCCCCCGGCCCCGCCCCTGCCCTCTCCCCGCCCCCGGCTCCACCCTCTCCCCTGGCTCCGCCCCCACCCTGCCCCCTGCCCCTGCATGCATACAGTCAAATATAATCTTTTACTGAGATAAAATGCAGGGATAAGATATTAAATTATTTTAATTTAATATTAAATATATTTAATTCCATCCTCCCCTCCCCCCTTATTTTAATGTCTCCCATCTCCCCTTATTTTATCTTTAAATATATTTAATTTTATATTTAATACACGAGGGGAGATGGGGGGAGGGAATAAGGAGCCCCCTGAGGAGCCCCCTGCTTCGGCCTACCTTTTCCAAACGCGCAGGATCCAGGAGTACCCGGAACACGAGAGAGGCGACGACCGACTGAGGTGAAGAAGGTCCTAATCGCGTCTGTGGGCCTCAGCGATCCAGTAGTAGAGTAGCCGAAGAGTATCGCGAGAATACGTAATCAACACGGGATTTCACTGTCAACGCCGGCGTGATCTCGTGTTGACAGCGAAATCCCGTGTGGATTGCGTATTCTCGCGATACTTGCTCCGAAGGTGGAAGTAGGTATTTTTTTAAAAAAAAATTTATTTATTTTATTTTTCAATTTTTATTTTTTAATTTAAAAACTTAGGGGGCCGGAGGGAAGGGGCTGGGGGCCATATACGGCCCCCCGGGCCGCCAGGCAGCCCTGGGATAGATAGATAACAGACAAAAAGATAGACAGACAGATAGAGATATAGATAGATAGATAGACAAATAGATACTATTTAAAGATAGACAGACGGTCAGATAGACAGATATTAGAACAGACAGACAGACAGAGAGGAGAGGGAGGGAGGGAGGAGGAGAGAGAGAGATCCCATAGAGCTGCTGCAGCCAACCTGAGCAGGCATCATCATCATCTTTCTCTCTCTTCAGTCTTTTCCCCATAGGAACTCAAGGGGGCAAAATAGGCTGAGGTGAACCCAAGACCCAAGGGCAGCCCTTGAGCTCTGTGGGGCCCTCAGTCTTGCCCGGCTTGGTCCAGGCTTTGCTAGGCCCTGGGGTTGTTTTGGCTCTTGCTCTCCTCCCACGATATCGGTCAAGATCTGAGGAAGTGGGTTGCCCTTCGTCAAAGTCAGAAGCGGGTTACGTGGCCAAGATAGAAATAACCGCCTTGGTTTGGCAGCCAAGGAGGAAGAGGAGGAGGAGGAAGAGTGGGGCCCTTTGGTGCCTGGGGCTGAGCCCTGGCCATGGCGGGTCCCTTTGGGGCATTGGACCCAGCTCGGGACCCCCTTCTACCTGGGGTTCAGGAGAGGAAACTGAGTGCCTTCCTTCATTCTCTATTCCTTCCTTCCCCTTTGTTTCTTTATTTTCTACCTCCCTTCCTTCCCTCACTTCCTTCCTTCCCCTTTTCCTTTCCTTCCTTTCCTTCCCTCCCTGCTCAATCTCTTCCTTTCCTTGTCCTCTCTTCTCTCCTCTTTTTCTTTTCCTTTCTTCCTTCCCTTCCCTTCCCTTCCCTTTTCTCCTTCCCCTGTTTTCCCTTCCCTTTCTTTTTTCTTTCCTTCCCTTTTTCTTCCCTTCCTTTCTTCTTCTCTTCCTTTTTCCTTCCTTCCTTCCTTGTTTCATTCCTTCCTTCATTTCCTTCCTTGCTTCCTTCCTTCCTTACTTCCTTCCTTCCTTCCTTCCTTCCTTCCTTCCTTCCTTCCTTCCTTCCTTCCTTCCTTGCTTCCTTCCTTCATTGCTTCCCTCCTTGCTTCCTTTCATTCTTCCTTCCTTCCTTCCTTGCCTTCTTGCTTCCTTCCTTCTTTCATTGCTTCCCTCCTTGCTTCCTTCCTTCATTACTCCCTTCCTTCCTTCATTTCTTCCTTGCTTCCTTCCTTCATTACTTCCTTCCTTTATTCCTTCCTTGCTTGCTTGTTTCCTTCCTTCCTTCCTTCCTTCCTTCCTTCCCTCATTGCTTCCTTGCTTGCTTCCTTCATTACTTCCTTCCTTCCTTCCTTGCTTCCTTCATAGCTTTCTTCCTTCCTTCCTTCCTTCCTTCATTGCTTCCTTCCTTCATTACTTCCTTCCTTGCTTGCTTCCTTCCTTGCTTCCTTCCTTGCTTTCTTCCTTCCTTCTTTCATTGCTTCCCTCCTTGCTTCCTTCCTTCATTACTTCCTTCCTTGCTTCCTTCCTTCCTTCCTTCATTTCTTCCTTTATTCCTTCTTTGCTTCCTTCCTTCCTTCCTTCCTTCCTTCATTGCTTCCCTCCTTTCTTCCTTTCTTCCCTCCTTCCTTCCTTCTTTCATTGCTTCCCTCCTTGCTTCCTTCCTTCATTTCTTCCTTCTTCCTTCCTTCATTTTCCTTCCTTCCTTGCTTGTTTTTTTCCTTCATTCCTTCCTTGCTTCCTTCCTTGCTTCCTTGCTTCCCTTCATTGCTTCCTTCCTTCCTTCCTTCTTTCCTTCCTTCCTTCCTTCCTTCCTTCCTTGCTTCCTTCCTTCGTTCCTTGCTTCCTTCCTTCCTTCCTTCATTGCTTCCCTCCTTGCTTCCTTCCTTCATTACTTCCTTCCTTCATTGCTTCCTTCCTTCATTACTTCCTTCATTTCTTCCTTCCTTCCTTCCTTCCTTCCTTCATTACTTCCTTCCTTGTTTCCTTCCTTCCTTGCTTCCTTCATTCCTTCCTTCATTACTTCCTTGCTTGCTTCCTTCGTTACTTCCTTCCTTCATAGCTTTCTTCCTTCATTATTTCCTTCCTTCATTGCTTCCTTCCTTCATTACTTCCTTCCTTCATTTCTTCCTTGCTTCCTTCCTTCATGACTTCCTTGCTTGCTTCATTTCTTCCTTGCTTCTTTCCTTCATTACTTCCTTCCTTCCTTCCTTCATTACTTCCTTCCTCCTTGCTTCCTTCCTTCATTACTTCCTTCCTTCATTGCTTCCTTCCTTCATTACTTCCTTCCTTGCTTGCTTCCTTGCTTGTTTCCTTTCTACCTTCCTTCCTTCCTTGCTTGTTTCCTTTCTACCTTCCTTCCTTCCTTGCTTCCTTCATTACTTCCTTCCTTCATAGCTTTCTTCCTTCATTACTTCCTTCCTTCATTGCTTCCTTCCTTCATTACTTCCTTCCTTGCTTGCTTCCTTCCTTCCTTCATTTCTTCCTTTATTCCTTCTTTGCTTCCTTCCTTGCTTCCTTCCTTCCTTCCTTCCTTCATTGCTTCCCTCCTTTCTTCCTTTCTTCCTACGCTTCCTTCCTTCTTTCATTGCTTCCCTCCTTGCTTCCTTCCTTCATTTCTTCCTTGCTTCCTTCCTTCATTACTTCCTTCCTTCCTTGCTTGTTTTTTTCCTTCATTCCTTCCTTGCTTCCTTCCTTGCTTCCTTGCTTCCCTCCTTGCTTCTTTCCTTCCTTCATTGCTTCCCTCCTTCCTTCCTTCCCTCCTTCCCTCCTTCCTTGCTTCCTTCCTTCGTTCCTTGCTTCCTTCCTTCCTTCCTTCATTGCTTCCCTCCTTGCTTCCTTCCTTCATTACTTCCTTCCTTCATTGCTTCCTTCCTTCATTACTTCCTTCATTTCTTCCTTGCTTCCTTCCTTGCTTGCTTCCTTCATTACTTCCTTCCTTGTTTCCTTCCTTCCTTGCTTCTTTCATTCCTTCCTTCCTTCATTACTTCCTTGCTTGCTTCCTTCGTTACTTCCTTCCTTCATAGCTTTCTTCCTTCATTATTTCCTTCCTTCATTGCTTCCTTCCTTCATTACTTCCTTCCTTGCTTGCTTCATTTCTTCCTTGCTTCCTTCCTTCATGACTTCATTGCTTGCTTCATTTCTTCCTTGCTTCCTCCCTTCATTACTTCCTTCCTTCCTTCCTTCATTACTTCCTTCCTTCATAGCTTTCTTCCTTCATTACTTCCTTCCTTCATTGCTTCCTTCCTTCATTACTTCCTTCCTTGCTTCCTTGCTTGTTTCCTTTCTACCTTCCTTCCTTCCTTGCTTGTTTCCTTTCTACCTTCCTTCCTTCCTTGCTTCCTTCATTACTTCCTTCCTTCATAGCTTTCTTCCTTCATTACTTCCTTCCTTCATTGCTTCCTTCCTTCATTACTTCCTTCCTTGCTTGCTTCCTTGCTTCCTTCCTTTCTTGCTTCCTTGCTTCCTTGCTTCCTTCCTTGCTTGCTTGCTTCCTGCCTGCTACGAGATAAGGAATGTGTGAACGGACCAAATTAATACCCTTAAAGACACCAGATCTGACCCCAGAAGCTAAGCAGGGTCCTCCCTGGTCAGTACTTGGGTGGGAGGCCACCAACATTCACCTCGTCCTTTATTTCAGGGAGCCTGGTGGGAATTATAGTTCCGAAAAAGTCATTGCCCCAATGTCTCTCTTTTTTAAAAAATAAAATAAAATTGCAGATATATTTAGCAAGACTAATGGGAGCTAAATACCGAAGAGCCTGAATTAAAAATAGACATGTTTATGTGTTGGAGGGAAACGTAGTCCTTGGCTTGGAACGGAACGGGAATCGGCTTCAAGAAGGCATTCAGAGGACACCTTCATGTGCCTTTATGAGATCTGGCTCCCAAAGGGCCGTGCTTTGCCAAACAGATTTGGAAAGCAGCTTGAATTCTGAGGGAAGGGCAGCGGATGCAGCGGTTGGGTTTCTTAAAACATCATTATTTGGTGTCTGTATATGCCTTTGGGTTGACTTACGGCGACCCCATAAATCTCACTCGCATGTCGTGGACTCCACTTTGTGGCTCCATTTCTTAAGGTTGGCTCTGCATCTCGTGGGGCCAGAGCAAGGCCTGTTCGGTGCCCTCCAAGCCACCGCGTCTTCTGTGTGCCCAGGAGAGAGTCTCTCATTTGGTATCAGCCTTGGATTGAGGTTCTGGGTTTGAGCCTGCCACCTTTGGACTCTTGCTTGCTGAGGTCTTCTCACGAGTGTCTCTATAGACCTTAGAACAGTGTTTCCCAACCTTTTTTGAGCTGCGGCACACTTTTTACATTTGCAAAATCCTGGGGCACACCACCAACCAAAATGACACAAAATGACACTCGAACACAGTAATACATATAGTTACTATGTTTTTGAATGTATTTATACAGTCAGTGTGAAACCTGGGCCTGTTTCGATGAACACAACATAGATATCCTGGCAGGAATGGCAGAAAGACACAAACTTCCCACACAGAACTCCCATAACCAAGAGAAAATGCTCTAAGAGTTTGGTGGGCATTGACCTTGAGTTTTGGAGTTGTAGTTCACCTATATCCAGAGAGCACTGTGGACTCAAACAATGTTGGATCAGGACCAAACTTGGCATGAATACTCAATATGCCCAAATATGAATGCAAATGAAGGTCAGGGAAATAGACCTTGACTTTTGGGAGTTGTAGTTGCTGGGATTTATAGTTCCCCTACAATCAAAAAGCATTCTGAACCCCACCAATGATAGAACTGAGCCAAACTTCCCACACAGAACCCCCAGGAGGCAAGAGGAGGTCTCTACTTGGGGAAAGGGAGGCGGGCCTTCCCAATGCATGGAGAGGGAGAGACCGAGTAGACACCGGGTGGGGAGGCGGGTGGTTGTTATTTTGTGCCTTCATCGAGGTACGTTTCTTAGGGTTTTCATACTTCAACACACTAGACTCTCCCCCCTCCCCTCCTGGAGGTTCCAATTTCCCACGGCACACCTGATGATCGCTCACGGCACACTAGTGTGCCCCGGCACACTGGTTGGGAAACACTGCCTTAGAAAACTATTTCTTGATTTAAGGTGTTGGCATGCTGGCTGATATCCGAACGGAGGATGGGCCGGAGATGTCGCTGCCTTGGCCCTTTCATTATTGGCTGCTACTTCCCGGCAAATGTCAGGTGGCGCAATACCGGCTAAAGAGTATAATTTCGCCAGAGGTGTTGGGCATAGATATCCTGTGATAATGTGGCTTGTCTCATTAAGAGCCACATCTACTGTTTTACGTGGTGAGATGTCTTCCACACTAGGCATGCTTACTCAGCAGCAGAGTAGCCAAGCGCAAGGGCCAGGCATGTAGCCAGGGGGGGGGGCTAAGGGGGCTTAAGCCCCCCGAAATTCTCAGGTGGTCCGCGAAAAGGCCTTACTGGTACATGATTTAAACTGTTATGTTTATTCATATCATGATCTGATCACCATGCTCATTATATCCCACATTAATGGGGTTATTGGGATAACAATACAAAAGTTTTGCTAGGGTAGACCCTCTTCCACCCAGTCTCAGCCGCCCCGAACCAAACTCACCCCCGAACCCAACTCCTGGCTACGGCCCTGGCAAGGGCAGATGTCTTCACTGGGTCTGGTTGTGATCCCTAGGTTGTGCCAGTCAGCTTTCGTATAATATTATTTCTAGCACCAACTTTTTGCTTGATATTCAAGCAATGCTTCTTCTAAGCCAGAGCACGGTCCAGAGTAACTCCCAGGTTTTCCCTGTAATAGGCAGTAAGAGCACCTAAAGCTTCAAAGAGCTTCTGTTTGACCATTTCAAAGTTCCCAGCTTGAGTGGTGATGGCACGATCGTCAGCATAGATCAGTGTTTCCCAACCTTTTTTGAGCCGCAGCACACTTTTTACATTTGCAAAATCCTGGGGCGCACCCCCAACCAAAATGACACAAAATGACACTCTAACACAGTCATACATATAGTTAATATGTTTCTAAATGTATTTATACACTCGGTGTGAAACCTGGGCCTGTTTCGATGAACACAACATACCGTGTTTCCCCGCGTCTGACGCAGGCGCGCTGACGCTGACGCAGGCGTGCGGGCGCTCAGGGCCTTCTGCCCATGCGCAAATGTCTGCACATGGGCAGAAGGTACCGAAGGGCGCGCCTGCGTCCAGCGCGCCAGTGTCCGCGCGCCAGCGCCAGACGCTGCTGGTACCTTCTGCCCAGGCGCAGACATTCGCACATGGGCAGAAGGTCTGGAGCGTGCCGGCGCAACTGCGCCGGGCGCAGGCGTGGGCCCGCTGTGCGGCGGCGGCGGGGCAGGCGGCGCCAGCGGGCGCCGGCGGCCAGGAGGCGGCGGAGGAGGCAGGCGGCGGGCAGCAACGGAGGCGGAGGGAGGCGGCGGCGGGCAGAGGCGGCGGCGGGGGAGGATGCGGAGGAGGCGGGACCGAGGAGGAGGCAGGACCGAGTGACGCGGGCGCCGGGGTACATCTTATTTTTGGGGTACGACTTGCTTACATTAGCCGACCCCTGACACCCCGATACGTCTTACAATCGGGGTGTCATACTTTCGGGGAAACACGGTAGATATCCTGGCAGGAATGGCAGAAAGACACAAACTTCCCACACCAGGCATGTAGCCAGGGGCTAAGGGGCTTCAGCCCCGAAAATTCTCAGGGTGGTCACGAAAAGGCCTTACTGGTACATGATTTAAACTGTTATGTTTATTCATATCATGATCTGATCACCATGCTCATTATATCCCACATTAATGGGGTTATTGGGATAACAATACAAAAGGTTTGCTAGACCCTCTTCCACCCAGTCTCAGCCCCCCGAACCTTACTCAGCCCCCACGAACCAAAATCCTGGCTACGGCCCTGTCCCACAGAACTCCCATAACCAAGAAAAATACTATAAGAGTTTGGTGGGCATTGACCTTGGCTTTTGGAGTTGTAGTTCACCTATATCCAGAGAGCACTGTGGACTCAAACAATGTTGGATCAGGACCAAACTTGGCATGAATACTCAATATGCCCAAATGTGAACACAGATGGAGTTTGGGGAAAATAGGCATTGACATTTGGGAGTTGTAGTTGCTGGGATTTATAGTCAACACACAAACAAAGAGCATCCTGAACTCTAGCAACAATGGAATTGAACCAAACTTGGCATATTGAACTCTCATTACCAACAGAAAATACTGAAAGGGTTTGTTTGGGAATTGACCTTGAGTTTGGGATGTTGTAGTTCACCTACACCCAGAGAGCACTGTGGACTGAAATAATGATGGATCTGGACCACACTTGAAATGAATACTCAATATGCCCAAATATGAACGCAGATGGAGTTCAGGGGAAATAGACCTTGCCATTTGGGAGTTATAGTTGCTGGGATTTATAGTTCCCCTACAATCAAAGAGCATTCTGAACCCCACCAATGATAGAACTGGGCCAAACTTCCCACACAGAACCCCCAGGAGGCAGGATGAGGTCTCTACTTGGGGAAAGGGAGGCGGGCCTTCCCAATGCATGGAGAGGGAGAGACCAAGTAGACAACGGGTGGGGAGGCGGGTGGTTGTTATTTTGTGCCTTTATCGAGGTAGGTTTCTTAGAGTTTTTATACTTCAACATACTAGACTCCCCCCCCCCCCCCCCCCTTTCCTGGAGGTTCCAATTTCCCACGGCACACCTGATGATCGCTCACGGCACACTAGTGTGCCCCGGCACACTGGTTGGGAAACACTGGCATAGATGGATTAGGAATCAACTGCAAGTCCCTTCATCTGTGGCCCACCCTCCTTCAAACTGCACCAGGATGTAGAGTGGGTCATGGGGGCTCTGTGTGCCAAGTTTGGTCTTGATTAGCCATTTGATGAAGGTCGCAGCGGCCTGGGGAAGTGAGTAGAGGTACTTCAACTCCCATCATCCATGGTGCATCCTCCCTCAAACTGCACCAGGATGTAGACTGGGTCTCGGGGGTTCTGTGTGCCAACTTTGGTCTTGTTCTGTTATTGTTGGGGGCCGCAAAGGGTTTTGGTCTTAAACTCCCACCATGCCTGACTGCCTCAGGCCTTTTCCTTACCCCCCCCCCCTGCCACGTTAGAGTGTCGGAATGTTGGTGGTGCTGGCCAATCAGAGGTGTTATGCAAATACTCCTTCAGTGGCAACAAATCCCCTCCATCTGGTGCCATAGAATGTTGGAGTTCTGAGGCTGGTCAATCAGAGTCCCTTATGCAAATCAAGTTAAGGAAGCCTTGCTGCCAATTTTGGGCCTGGTCTGTGATTTATAGGGGCTACAGTGTTGTTTGGGAAGTAAATCAGGTGAAGGTACTGCAAATCCCATCATTCGTGGCCCATCCTGCCCTAAACCACACCAGGTTGTGAAGTGGGCCATTGGGCCCCTGTGTGCCAAGTTTGGTCCTGATCCGCCATTGTTGTGGGCCGCAGTGGCTGATTGCCTGAGGCCTTTCCTTTTCCCTCTGCGTCACCTTAAAATCTTGGAATGTAGATGGCCAATCGGAGTCCTTTATGCAAATACTCCCTCAGTGGCAACCAATCCCCTCCATCTGGTGCCTTAAAATGTTGGAGTTCTGAGGCTGGCCAATCAGAGTCCTTTATGCAAATAATCCCACAGTGGCAACCAATCGAAACGCTGCCACATATTCCTCTGCACCTCCCCCTCCATGAAACACTGACTTTTATTATATACACTAGCTTGGGACCCGGCACTGCCGGGTTAGTTGAGAAAGGCATTGTGTGCCAAGGTTGGTCTTTTTCAGTTGGTTATGTGGTCCACCCTCCTCCAAACTGCACCAGGATGTAAAGTGGGCCATGGGGGCTTTGTGTGCGAAGTGTGGTCTTCCTCAATCACTGGATGAGGATTGCAGCGGGCTTGGGGAGTGAGTGGAGGTACTTGAAATCCCATCATCCATGGTCCGCCCTCCTCTAAACTGCAGTCGGATGGATTGTGGGTCATGGGGGCATTGTGTGCCAAGTGTGGCCTTTATCGGTCTTGGTTCTGGGCCGCAGTGGTCTGTGGGGAATGAAGGGTTTGAAAGTACTACAAATCCCATAATCCATGGGGGTACATCAAGTCCCATCATCCATGGTCCACCATCCTCCAAACTGCAGTACAACGTAGCGTGGGTCATAGGGGCTCTGTGAGCCAAGGTAGGTTACTGTCAATTCAGGTCATACACAATGTCCCATGAGCTGAGGACTAGTCGGGAAAATCAAGTTAATGAAGCTTTACTGTCAATTTTGGGCCTGGTCTGTGATTTATAGGGGCTACAATGTTGTTTGGGAAGTTAATGATGTGAAGGTATTGCAAATCCCATCATTCGTGGCCCATCCTGCCCTAAACCACACCAGGTTGTGAAGTGGGCCATTGGGCCCCTGTTTACCAAGTGTGGTCCTGATCCGTCATTGCTGTGGGCCGCAGTGGCTGCCTGCCTGAGGCCTTTCATTTTTACTCTGAGTCACTTTAGAATGTTGGAATGTGGGTGGCCAATCGGAGTCCTTTATGCAAATACCATTTCAGTGGCAACCAATCCCCTCTGTCTGGCGCGGTAGAATGTTGGAGTTCTGAGGCTGGCCAATCAGAGCCCTTTATGCAAATCATTCTACAGTGGCAGCCAATCGAAACGCTGGCACATATTCCTCCCACTGCCCCACCCACTGCCCGCAAACACTGACTTTTATCATATAGATAGATAGATAGATTTATTTATTGCGACCTTTGTATGCCGCCCTTCTCACTCCGAAGGGGACTCAGAGCAGCTTACAAATAAAATGTAAATACAATATATTATATTATTGCCATAGCACTGTATTAATATTATATATGACATTGTACTATAACATTATACTGTAATATTATTAGTAATATTGCATGTAATATAAAATATATCCCTGCTTCCCAGCCTCGCTCTGTTCGCTTTGCCTCGCTTTGCTCGGGGGCGAGTCTGCGCAGTAGCGCCCGCACGGGTCACGCCTTCCTCCCTCCCCTCCCTCCTGAACACGCTCACGCTGCCCCCTCGGATCAAAATGGCGGCAGAAGCGGCAGTGTCGAAGAAAAGTCAGTGTTTGGCAGGAGGGGAAGAAAGGGGCGCGAGGGGGAGGGGGAGGAAGAGGTCTCTGTCGAAAGCTGGCATGGGCAAACTTGGACCTTCCAGGTGTTTTGGACTCCAACTCCCACCATTCCTAGCAGCCTCGGGCCCTTTTCCTCCCCCCCCCCCCTCAGCCATTTAAGCAGGAAAGGGCCTCAGGCTGTAAGGAATGGTGGGAGTTGGAGTCCAAAGCACCCAGAGGGCCGAAGTTTTCCCATGCCTGTTTTAGGGACCTTAAAGTCGTGAGCCTCCTTCCAACATTGTGATTCTGGATAGAAAACAAACAACAACATCACATAACATTGTTTGAGTCTACAGTGCTCTCTGGGTGTAGGTGAACTACAACTTCCAAACTCAAGGTCAATTCCCAAGCAAACCCTTTTGGTACTTTCTGTTGGTAATGAGAGTTCAATATGCCAAGTTTGGTTCAATTCCATTGTTGCAAGAGTTCAGGATGCTCTTTGATTGTGTGTGAACTATAAATCCCAGGAACTGTAACTCCCAAATGTCAAGGTCTATTTTCCCCAAACTCCATCTGTGTTCACATTTGGACATATTGAGTATTCATGCCAAGTTTGGTCCTGATCCAACATTGTTTGAGTCCACAGTGCTCTCTGGATATAGGTGAACTACAACTCCAAAACCCAAGGTCAATGCCCATGAAACTCTTATAGTATTTTCTCTTGGTTATGGGAGTTGTGTGTGGGAAGTGTATGTCTTTCTGCCATTCCTGCCAGGATATCTATGTTGTGTTCATCGAAACAGGCCCAGATTTCACACTGAGTGTATAAATACATTTAAAAACGTATTAACTATATGTATGACTGTGTTCGAGTGTCGTTTTGTGTCATTTTGGTTGGTGGTGTGCCCCAGGATTTGGTCAATGTAAAAAATGTGCCGCGGCTCAAAAAAGGTTGGGAAACACTGGACTAGAGGAAGAAAAAAACCACCCAAACCCATCAAAAAGCCCGTCCTCGCAGCTGTTGCGGTCTCCGTCCCCAATCTGTCTTCCTCCCAAGGGAGCTGATTAGAGAAGGAAGTTGTAGTTGTCTTTGGGGAATTGATGCAGGGAGGGATTCAAAGCCCAGGTCTCCAGATTAGTAGTTTGCTCTGATTGTCCCATGCCTTCAAGTTCTGGAAACCTCAAGTCACCTTCTCCCAGGAACTTCCCGTTCCCGCTTATCTTGGCTTTAGGTAATCTCTTTCCTCCTACTCTTGTCCTTCAAAGAGTTGCCAAGGTTGTTCCGCACTGGAGGTTTCGAAGCAGAGGCTGGGTGGCCATCTGTCGGGAGGGCTTTGATGGTGCCTTCCGGTCTGGCGGAAAGGGGTTGGACTGGATGACCTTTGGGGTTCTCTTCCAACTCTAGTATCAATAATAATAATAATAATAATAATAATAATAGATGACAGTGACTCCTTCTCTGGAGGTTTCGAAGCAGAGGCTGGATGGCCATCTGTCGGGAGGGCTTTGATGGTGCCTTCCTCTCTGGCGGAAGGGGTTTGGACTGGATGACCTTTGGGGTTCTCTTCCAACTCTAGTATCAATAATAATAATAATAATAATAAATGATGACGAAGTCTCCTTCTCTGGAGGTTTCGAAGCAGAGGCTGGATGGCCATCTGTCGGGAGGGCTTTGATGGTGCCTTCCTCTCTGGCGGAAGGGGTTTGGACTGGATGACCTTTGGGGTTCTCTTCCAACTCTAGTATCAATAATAATAATAATAATAAAAGATGACGAAGTCTCCTTCTCTGGAGGTTTTGAAGCAGAGGCTGGATGGCCATCTGTCGGGAGGGCTTTGATGGTGCCTTCCTCTCTGGCAGAAGGGGTTTGGACTGGATGACCTTTGGGGTTCTCTTCCAACTCTAGTATCAATAATAATAATATATGATGATGATGACGAAGTCTCCTTCACTAGAGGTTTCTAAGGAGAGACTGGCATTATTGATACTAGAGTTGGAAGAGGGGCCATCCCTGTCAGCCCTTCTCTGTCAGACAGGACCACCATCTCCCGACAGATGGCCATCCTACCTGCTTCGAACCTCAGAAAAGAACACTATCATCAATTATTGTGTGTTATTATTATTGTGTGATACTGGGTTGGAGGGACCCCAGATCATCAGTCAACCCCCTTCTGTCAGGCAGGAAGGCACCATCAAAGCTCTCCCGACAGATGGCCATCCTGCCTCTGCTTCGAGCCTCAGAGAAAGGAGACACTGTCATCATCTATTATTATTGTTTATTATGATACTAGAGTTGGAGAGGGAACCCAAAGGTCATCCAGTCCAACCCCCTTCTGTCTGGCAGGAAGGCACCATCAAAGCTCTCCCGGCAGATGGCCACCCAGCCTCTGCTTCTAAACCTCCAGAGAAGGAGACACTGTCATAATCATCTATTATTATTATTATTGATACTAGAGTTGGAAGAGAACCCCACAGGCCATCCAGTCCAACCCCCTTCTGTCAGGCAGGAAGGCACCATCAAAGCTCTCCCAACAGATGGCCATCCTTGCCTCTGCTTCGAAACCTCCAGAGAAGTAGACACTATCATCTATTATTATTATTATTATTGATACTAGAGTTGGAAGAGACCCCCAAAGGCCATCCAATCCAACCCCCCTTCTGTCAGGCAGGAAGGCACCATCAAAGCTCTCCCAACAGATGGCCATCCTTGCCTCTGCTTCGAAACCTCCAGAGAAGGAGACACTGTCATAATCATCTATTATTATTATTACTCTAGTGTGTTGAAGTATAAAAACCCTAAGAAGCCTACCTCGATAAAGGCACAAAATTACTAACCCCCCCCCCCCCCACCCGTTGTCTACTTGGTCTCTCCCTCTCCATGCATTGGGAAGGCCCGCCTCCCTTTCCCCAAGTAGAGACCTCCTCTTGCCTCCTGGGGGTTCTGTATAGGACGTTTGGCCCAGTTCTATCATTGGTGGGTTTCCGAATGATCTTTGATTGTAGGGGAACTATAAATCCCCAGCAACTACAACTCCCAAATGTCAAGGTCTATTTCCCCTGAACTGCATCTGGGTTCATATTTGGGCATATTGAGTATTCATGCCAAGTTTGGTCCTGATCCAACATTGTTTGAGTCCACAGTGCTCTCTGGATATAGGTGAACTACAACTCCAAAACTCAAGGTCAATGCCCACCAAACTCTTACAGTATTTTCACTTGGTTATGGGAGTTCTGTGTGGGAAATTTGTGTCTTTCTGCCATTCCTGCCAGGATATCTATGTTGTGTTCATCGAAACAGGCCCAGGTTTCACACGGAGTGTATAAATACATTCAAAAACATATTAACTATATGTATGACTGTGTTCGAGTGTCATTTTGCGTCATTTTGGTTGGTGGTGTGCCCCAGGATTTTGCAAATGTAAAAAGTGTGCCGCGGCTCAAAAAAGGTTCTAGAGTAGGAAGGGAACCCCAAAGGCCATCCAGTCCAACCCCCTTCTGCTAGGTAGGAAGGAATACACAGTCCAGTCCCTCCCGGCAGATGGCCATCCAGCCTCTGTTGAGAAGCCTCTCGAGTGACAATCCTTCGGATGCTCTTCCTAACGTTTCGGCGGAATCTCTTTCTCTGCCATTCGAACCCATTGCCGCTTTGGGGTCACCTTCATCTTCTGGGAAGGCCTGGATTGGGAAATCTTGACTGCCTTGTGACCGAGTGCATTGAAACCCAAAACAAACCCCACGTCACCTGCCCTGGGACACTGTCCCGTTTAATCATAGAGGTGGAACCCGAGACCAGGTAGCCTGGCACAGTTTCCCTATTGGAGTTAATGGACGCAGGAAATGGATACCTCCCGGCGCCGGGCAGGTAGCCAGTCCTTCTTTCCACCTGAACGCACAGGTGAAGCTGCAAACCGAATGGCAGAAAACCTGGGGCTTTCTCGGCTGTTCCGCTGCTTATTGGGAATGGTAAACAACCTGACGGCTCAACGGGGGCCGTGCACTTTCGCAAGTATATCGTCCTCAATGGTCAACATAGAAGGGAATGCCTTGAGCTGGTTCCCATTCCCTAGATGGGCAAACCGAGGCCAGGATGGGCTCAAATATTGCATTCATTAGTTCAATATGAGCTGGATGGCCATCTGTCAGGAGGGCTTTGATGGTGTCTTTGTGCCCGGCAAAAGGAGTTTGGGTTGCTGTGATTTTTTGGGGTCTGTATGACCATGAAATAAAAGAGGGTTGGTTTGGATGACCCCTGGGGGTCTCTTCCCACTCTAGGATCCTGATTTTAGAATCTGGATGGCCATCTGTTGGGAGGGCTTTGATGGTTACCTTGCAGAAGGGGTTGAACTGAATGGCCTTTGGAGGTCTTTTATATATATATACACTATATATTTATTTATTTATTATTTATTTTATTTATTATTTCGCATTTGTCTGTGCCCCCCCCCCCCAACGGCTCGGGGCGACTTACAACAGTTCGTAAAATACAATTGTCAGATAACTCATAATAACTCACAGTAATACCATTAAGATGGAATTACAATTAGAACAGTTGAAGCAACAAATGGAGTCGCGAGCGACAGTCTAGCTAACTCCGAAGGCTTGCTGGAACAGCAATGTCTTGACTGCTCTCCTGAACGGGAGGAGGCCCTGGGTGGCACGGATGCCGGCGGGCAGTGCGTTCCACATGGTAGGGGCTGCAACAGAGAAAGCCCGGCGGCGGGTTGCGGACAGATGGTAGGTCCTCACATTTGGGATGACCAGGAGGTTTAGCTCTTCGGAGCGCAGTGATCTGGTGGGATGATATGGGACAAGGCGGTCCACTTGAGGTACACTGGCCCCAGACCATGTAAGGCCTGAAAAGTCAGGACTAACACGTTGAAGGCAATCCGGCATTCAATTGGGAGCCAGTGCAGTTCGCGCAGGATTGGCGTGAGGTGGTGGCCGATCGGGACCCCGCCAGGAGTCGCTGCAGCGTTCTGCACCAGCTTGAGTCTCTGGATTACCGACAGAGGAAGGCCAATGTAAAGAGCGTTACAGTAGTCCAGCCTCGAGATGACCGTGGCTTGGATCACTGTGGCTAAGTCGCGCCGGGACAAATAGGGGGCCAGCTTCCTCGCCTGGCGAAGATGGAAAAATGCTACCCTGCTGACGCTGGAGACGTGGGCCTCCATCGACAACAGGGGGTCAAGGTTACTCTAAGCTCTTAACAGAGGGCGACGGACATAATGTCACGCCGTCCAGGGCTGTAAGCTGAACATCCCTACAGCCCGGAGGACCCAGCCACAGGATCTCCGTCTTTGCCGGATTCACCTTCAACCTACTGGCTCGCAGCCATCCAGTGACGGCCTCAAGGCAACGATGGAAGTTATCGGTACGGATTCGAGGCTGCCCTCCATCTTCAAGATAAGCTGGGTGTCATCAGCGTACTGATGGCACACCAGCCCAAAACTACGCACCAGCTGGGCAAGTGGTCGCATATAGATGTTAAATAAGAGGGGGAGAGAATAGCCCCTGAGGAACCCCGCAAAGAAGCGGGAACCCCGGAGACATCCTTGCCCCTCCTCACTCGATTTAGCCGGTTCCGGAGGAAGGAGGCCACCCAATTAAGGGCTGTCCCCTAACTCCAGCCCTGGCAAGGCGGTGAGTCAATAGATCATAATCGACTGTATCAAACGCCGCTGTGAGGTCCAATAACACGAGCAGCGCGATCCGCCCTGATCCAGCTGGCAGCGCAACTCATCCGAGATGGAGACCAGAACCGTCTCCGTCCCATGCCCCGGACGGAAGCCGGACTGGAAGGGGTCTAGCCAAGCTGCGTCATCTAGGAAGGACTGCAACTGCTCCATTGCCGCCTTCTCAATTACCTTGCCCAGGAACGATAAATTCGAAACCGGGCGGTAGTTGGAGGGGACCGTTGGATCTAATCCCGGCTGCTTCAACAATGGAGAGACCACCGCCTCTTTTACACACACACACACACACACACACACACACTAGCTGTACCTGGCACGCGTTGCTGTGCCCTATTTAGGAGATGCAAGAAAGTCTGCGTATGTAAGGATTGGAATTGATGTTACTTATGGTCTTGGTGGGGTCATGGCTGTGTCGTTGTGGGTTGTTCTGGTGGGTGGGATGTTGAAGTCCTGGGGAGTTGTCGGTGTGTGGTGTTGCTGGCGTTCTGCAGAGCTTGTGGATATACAATATTTTTTGTCTTTCCGTCTGCTGTGTTGATGGAAAGAGGTTCTGTGGTTTCCCAACTCTGGATTTGAAAAAAGAAACTGTGTTTCTGTTCTGGCGTTTGTTCTGCCTTTTTTTGTGGGATGCATGTAGCGTTGCGAGTGTGTCGTCCGATGCTGTTCTTTTTAGGAGGCATGGCTTGTCTTTTGGGTCAGCTTATGCCTGTGTGGAAGGAAGGAATGGCATACAAATGGGTTGAGCAGTAGACGCAAGGTTGTGTTATGTGCGTATTGTGTTGTGTGTAGGTATTACTTTTTTGGTGAGTTAGTGGGTGTGTGGTGGCATTGTGGGTGGTAGTATGTTGTGGAATGCTTGTGTGGGTGGGGTGTTTTGGGTGTTTGTGTGTGTTTGTAGAGCAGGGCTGTCCAACTTCTACCGGCCCAGGGGCCTGAATTCCGGTCACTGATGACCTGGGGGGCCGAAGGGTCTGCCCCCACCCCTGGCTCCGCCCCACCCCCGGCTCCGCCCCCGCCCCTCCCCCGGCTCCAATTTACTTACAATTCATAAGAGGCATCCATACAATCAAATATAATCTTTTACTAAGGGAATGCAGGGAGGGAATACATAAGGGCATCCATACACAATTACATAATAATAACATAAAGGTTAGCCTACCTTCCCAAATGCGCAGGGATCCAGGAGTAGCGGACCACGAGCAGAGGCGACGACCGACCGAGGCAGCAGCCGAGGAAGGTCCAAACCGCGCCTCCGTAGGCCGCAGGGATTAAGTAGCCGAGATCTCGGCAACAGGAGTATCGCGAGACTACGGGAGCCACACGGGATCTCGCGTTGAGAGCGAAATCCCGTGTGGCTTCCGTAGTCTCGTGATACTTGATCCGGGACCCGGAAGTGGGTAATTTTTAAAAATATTATTATTTAATTTATTTTTTATTTTTATTTTTATTTAACAGCTTAGGGGGGCGCAGGGAAGGGGCTGGGGGCCGTATATGGCCCCCGGGCCGCCAGTTGGGCAGCCCTGTTGTAGAGTATCACTGCAGTGTTGTGTTGTGTTGTGGTTGGAGTACAGGTGGAGTTGGTTTTTGTTTGTGGTGGTGGTAGGTGTTGTGTGTGCGGGGTCCCGTAAGGTTGGGGGGATGGCTTGTGATAGGAAGTTGTGTTGTGTGGGTAGGAATTGCTGGAGAATTGCTCCCTCATAGAGTTTGGTTTTGTCAGTTTAACCCTGAAACACCAACTGACTGAACTCAAATTACTCAGCATTCTATCCTAGCCTTGGCTGGCTGTGCCCAGCGTTACTATGGTTACTCAGCCTCCCTGCATTTTGTGTGGGCCGATGTTGGCCAATGGGTTTTTAAGCTGGCTGCTGCAGATGCTGGGAAATGTAGTTTTTGTATCGTTGTTTTGGGGGCCTACTCGGCTTTGGGGGGAAAGTTTCTTTGCTAAAAACCTTCCTTGCCTGAGGCCTATTTGTGTTGGCAAGTTTGGTGTCTCTGCCTTGGAAGGTTTCTCTGTCTCTGTCAGTCGTTCGATGACGGAACCTCCTTTATATAATAGATATAAGCTGAGGACCCGGCAGTGCCCGGGTTAATTGAGAAAGGCATTGTGTGTCTTTATGAGTTGGTTATGTGGCTTGCAGTAGTCTCTGGAAGTTAGTGAGGGTACTGCGAGTCCCATCGACCATAGTCCATCCTTCTCCAAATTGCACCAGGATGTAGAATGGGTCATGGGGACTCTGTGTGCCAAGTGTGGTCTTGATCAGTCATTGGATGAGGGTGGCAGCGGTCTCTGGAAGTGAGGGAAGGTACTGGAAGTCCCATCATCCATGGTCCCCCGTTCTCCAAACTGCACCAGGATGTAGAGTGGGTCATGGGGGCTCTGTGTGCCAAGTGTGATCTTGATCAGTCATTGGATGAGGGGGGCAGCGGTCTCAGAAAGTGAGCGAAGGTACTTCAACTCCCATCATTCGTGGTCCGGCCACTCAAAACTGCACCAGGATGTAGAGTGGGTCATGGGTCCTCTGTGTGCCAAGTTTGGTTCTGATTCATCATTGGTGTGGGCCACAGTGCTCTAAGGAAGTGAATTAAAGTACTGCAAGTCCCATCATCCATGGTCCATCCTCCCTCAAACTGCACCAGGATGTAGAGTGGGTCATGGGTACTTTGTGTGCCAAGTTTGGGCCTGGTCTCTGATTTGAAGGGGCTGCAATGTTATGTGGGAAATGAATCAGGTGAAGGTACTGCAAATCCCATCATTTGTGAGCTATCCTGCCGTAAACCGCAGCAGGTTACTAAAGTGGGCCATTGGGATTCTGTGTGCCAAGTTTGGTCCTGATTCGTCATTGGTGTGGGTCACAGTGCTCTAAGGAAGTGAATTAAAGTACTGCAAGTCCCATCATCCATGGTCCATCCTCCCTCAAACTGCACCAGGATGTAGGGTGCATCTTGGGGGCTCTGTGTGCCAAGTGTGGTCTTGATCAGTCATTGGATGAGGGTGGCAGCGGTCTCTGGAAGTGAGGGAAGGTACTGGAAGTCCCATTATCCATGGTCCCCCGTTCTCCAAACTGCACCAGGATGTAGAGTGGGTCATGGGGGCTCTGTGTGCCAAGTGTGGTCTTGATCAGTCATTGGATGAGGGTGGCAGCGGTCTCAGAAAGTGAGTGAAGGTACTTCAACTCCCATCATCCGTGGTCCGTCCCACTCAAAACTGCACCAGGATGTAGAGTGGGTCATGGGTACTCTGTGTGCCAAGTTTGGGCCTGGTCTCTGATTTAAAGGGGCTGCAATGTTATGTGGGAAATGAATCGGGTGAAGGTACTGCAAATCCCATCATTCGTGAGCCGTCCTGCCGTAAACCGCAGCAGGTTTCAAAAGTGGGCCATTGGGCCTCTGTGTGACAAGTTTGGTCCTGATTCGTCATTGGTGTGGGCCACAGTGCTCTAAGGAAGTGAATTAAAGTACTGCAAGTCCCATCAGCCATGGTCCATCCTCCCTCAAACTGCACCAGGATGTTGGGTGCATCTTGGGGGTCTGTGTGCCAGGTTTGGTCTTGTTCTGTCAATGTTGGGGGCCTAGTCAGGAAATCAAGTTGAGGAAGCCTAACAGTATCCCATGAGCTGAGGCCTAGTCAGGAAAATCAAGTAGAGGAAGCCTAACAGTATCCCATGAGCTGAGCCCTAGTCAGAAAAGTCAAGTTGAGGAAGCCTTGCTGTCAATTTTGGGCCTGGTCTGTGATTTATAGGGGCTACCGTGTTGTTTGGGAAGTGAATGAGGTGACGGTACTGCAAATCCCATCATTCATGGCCCATCCTGCCCTAAACCACACCAGGTTGTGAAGTGGGCCATTGGGCCCCTGTTTGCCAAGTTTGGTCCTGATCCGTCATTGCTGTGGGCCGCAGTGGCTGACTGCCTGAGGCCTTTCCTTTTCCCTCTGCGTCACCTTAGAATGTTGGGATGTGGATGGACAATCGGAGTCCTTTATGCAGATACAATTTTAGTGGCAGCCAATCCCCTCTGTCTGGGGCCATAGAATGTTGGGAGTTCTGAGGTTGGCCAATCAGAGCCCTTTATGCAAAGAAACCCACAGTGGCAACCTATCGAAACGCTGGCACATATTCCTCCCACCGCACCACTGCAAACACTCACTTTTATTATATAGATAGATAGATAGATCGAAGATATACAGTCATATCTATTGCCATCTCTATCTTTAGCTGGTTGACCATCAGTTGAGAGGGCTTTGATGGTGTTCTACCTTACAGAAGGGGTTGGACTTTGGACTGGATGACCTTTGGGGTCCCTTCCAACTCTCGGATGCCACAACCCTGCTTAGCATCCCAGATCAGACGGTATCGGGTGCCTTTCGGGCAGGCCTGGGCAAACCTCGGCCCTCCGGGTGTTTTGGACTTCAACTCCCACAATTCCTAGCAGCCTACCGGCTGCTAGGAATTGTGGGAGTTGAAGTCCAAAACACCCGGAGGGCCAAAGTTTGCCCAGGCCTGCTTTAGGGCGTTACGTATGGAATCTTAAGGTCATTGCAGCACGCTTCTTGCCTGCCTTTGCCCCATAAACCCAGGCTTGAAATAGACTTCCCAGGCCTGTCTTTCTCCCCAAGGGCCTGTCAATCAACCTCCGGAAAAGGGGAGAGGAGGGGAAGCGGGGCGCCGATTATATCCCTTTGCGCCCCGCTTGCCCCACACGCATGTCCTCTGCATCATCCCAATCTATTTTATTGAAAGAGAGGGAACTGGTGATGAAGTTTCCACCGTCGCCCTGCGGCTTGTTCCGATTGATCCGGCGGGATCCGGCCTCAATCCTGCAAAGGTTAGCGGCCCGAACGCGGAGAGCCACGTTTTTGGGGTTCAAGGGCAACGGGATACAAGAAGAGAGGCGTCGCTTGGACTCTCGACCATCCTCTCGTTGGATTTGCCCCAAAAAAAAAGGTGTCGTTTTCTCTTTTGGGGTCGTGATGGAAAACAGTGCCCAATATCCTCGGAGTTTCGTATCGGTGTCAATCAAGTTCAGCCCCGTTCGATCGGCGAACGGCACGGAGAGAGGCTGACCCCGAATGGAAAGATGCGGGAGGCATGTCTGCCCTTGTTCGCCGCGTCCTTTCCAGGTTCGGAGTTCAAGGGGATGGCTTCGAGCCACGTCGTTCTTTGCGGGCAGCGTTGTGTTGTGTTTGCAGCACTTATTTCTGTATTGAGTTGCTGGGATGTATAGTTCACTTACAATCAAAGAGCGTTCTGGACTCCCAACGATGGAATTGAACCAAACGTGACACACCAAACTCCCAGGACCAGCAGAAAATACTGGAAGGGTTCAGTGGGCATTGAGCATGAGTTTGGGAGTTGTAGTTCACCTACATCCAGAGAGATCTGTGGACTCAAACAATGATGGATCTGGACCAAACTTGGCACGAATACTCAGTATACCCTAATGTAAACACTGGTTGAGTTTGGGGAAAATAGACCTTGACATTTGGGAGTTGTAGTTGCTGGGATTTATAGCATTTCATGTCAGGAGAGTGGTGAGAGTCTCCTTCTTTGTAGGTTGTTTGACCCTCTGTTGGGAGGGCTTTGATGGTGTCTTCTGGTGTGACGCAAGAGGGTTGGACTGGATAACCTTCGGGATATTTCCTATGATTCTACAGTCATAATCGTAATCTTTGATATCATCAACAACAAGACCTCCAAAGGAAGCGTGCTCCACCCATTCAGGGTCCCCAATTCGAATCCGGAACCGAGAACCATCAGTGCCTGTGGCTTCTGTTTGCAGTGCTAGGCGATGCCAGATCCAGGTCTTTTGGAAACAATCCAGGGCCGTGATCCCAGGCCTTTGGACACCCAATCTCCTCGCCTTGTTTGAGAAGTCAGTGGCCGTCTCCGGTTTCCTCCAGGACATTGCGCCATTCAACTTGCCGACCGGGTTTCGGGAAGAAGAAGAAGAAAAAAAAGGTGGGATTGTACCCAGACGAAGGAAAAAAGGAAAGAAAGAAAGATAAAAAGAAATAAGAAGGAAAGAAAGAAGGAAGGAAGGAAAGAAGGAAAGAAAGAAGGAAAGAAAGAAAGAAAGAAAGAAGGAAGGACAGAAGGAAAGAAAGATAAAAAGGAAAAATAAGGAAAGAAAGAAGGAAGGAAGGAAAGAAAGAAAGAAAGAAAGGAGGAAGGAAAGTAAGAAGGAAGGAAGGAAGGAAGGACAGAAAGAAGAAAAGAAAGAAAGAAGGATAAAAAGAAAAAAGAAGGAAAGAAAGAAAAAAGAAAAGAAAGAAAGAAGGAAAGTAAGAAAGAAATAAGGAAGGAAGGAAGGAAGGAAGGAAAGAAAGAAAAAAAGAAGGAAGGAAAGAAAGAAGGAAAGAAAAGGAGGAAAGAAAGAACGAAGGAAAAAAAGAAGGAAGGAAAGTAAGAAGGAAAGAAAGAAAGAAAGAAGGAAGGAAAGAAATAAGGAAGGAAGGAAAGAAGGAAAGAAAGAAAAAGGAAGGAAAGAAGGAAGGAAAGAAAGAAAGGATAAAAAGAAAAAAGAAGGAAAGAAAAAAAGAAGAAAGGAAAGAAAGAAAGAAGGAAAGAACGAAGGACAGAAGGAAAGAAAGATAAAAAGGAAAAAGAAGGAAAGAAAGAAGGAAGGAAAGAAAGAAAGGAGGAAAGAAAGAAGGAAGGAAGGAAAGTAAGAAGGAAGGAAGGAAGGACAGAAAGAAGAAAAGAAAGAAAGAAGGATAAAAAGAAAAAAGAAGGAAAGAGAAAAAAGAAAAGAAAGAAGGAAAGTAAGAAAGAAATAAGGAAGGAAGGAAGGAAGGAAGGAAGGAAAGAAAGAAAAAAAGAATAAAAGAAAGGAGGAAAGAAAGAAAGAAGGAAAGAACGAAGGAAAGAAGGAAAGAAAGAAAGAACGAAGGAAAGAAGGAAGGAAGGAAAGTAAGAAAGAAAGAAGGAAGGAAAGTAAGAAGGAAGGAAGGAAGAATAAAAAAGGAGGAAAGAAGGAAGGAAGGAAGGAAGGAAGGAAGGAAGGAAGGAAGGAAGGAAGGAAGGAAGGAAGGAAGGAAGGAAGGAAGGAAGGTGCAGCTGTTTGGAGGGAAGAGTTATGCTGCATCCTGGATAACCTTGAAGCCATACTTTTCGGTATCGCTGCCGGCAAGTAAGTGGATGGGAAACCTGTCATTAATACTTTTAAAACCAGGTTCTTTTCAGTGTGAGAGGGTTTGGGCGGGTGGGGGTGGGGGTGTTCATTAAAGATGTCCCTGGACCCACTTCCTGTGGACTTGGCCCAGTTCTGAGTCCTTCCCTCCATCGGTGCCACCCGGGGACACACACCTCCCCTCTTTTGATGCCACTGTAAACACTTCGCTCGCAGAAGTCGACAGGTTGCTCCAAAAGCCATGCGGTGACTTCGGAAATTGGACTCTCGTCATTTGGAAACTCTTCCAAGATATCTTCCTTGTTGGAAAGAGGTGGAAGTCGGATTGCGCGAGGTCAGGTGAATCAGGGAAATGCGGTAGGACTTCCAAGCCACCAGAGCATGCTTCTTCCATTTGGGCCACAGGTGCGTTGCGATGTGGTGTGTACATCCATTATGGCTATTTGCTATTGAGTTATGTTGCAGATGGAAGCTTTGTCCAAGGAGGCTGTCCAGACTTTGAACCGGTGCTTGGCTGCTGTGTCGGACTGGATGAGGGCTAGCAAATTGAAACTGAATCCAGACAAGACAGAGGTCCTCCTGGTCAGTCGAAAGGCCGAACAGGGCATAGGGTTACAGCCTGTGTTAGATGGGGTCACCTCCCCCTGAAGACGCAGGTTCGTAGCCTGGGAGTGATCCTGGATTCATCGCTGAGCCTGGAAGCCCAGGTCTGGGCGGTGGCCAGGGGAGCTTTTGCACAGTTAAGACTCGTGCGCCAGCTGCGCCCGTACCTTGGGAAGTCTGATCTGGCTACAGTCGTCCACGCTCTGGTCACATCCCGAATAGATTACTGCAACGCACTCTACATGGGGCTGCCCTTGAAGACAGTTCGGAAACTGCAATTAGTCCAACAGACGGCAGCCAGACTACTAACGGGAGCTACATACAGGGAGCACACCACCCCCTGTTGTGTCAGCTCCACTGGCTGCCTGTCCAATTCCAAGCTCAATTCAAAGTGCTGGTTTTGACCTTTAAAGCTCTATACCAGTGTTTCCCAACCCTATGGGGGTCGTGAGGGGGTGTCAGAGGGGTCGCCAAAGACTATCAGAAAATACATTTTCTATTGGTCATGGGGGTTCTGTATGGGAAGTTTGCTTCAATTCCATTGTTGGTGGAGTTCAAAAAGCTCTTTGTTTGCATGTGAACTATAAATCCCAGCAACTACAATTCCCAAATATCAAGGTCTATTTTCCCCCAAACTCCACCTGTGTTCACATTTGGATATATTGAGTATTTGCGCCAAGTTTGATTCAGATCTATCATTATTTGAGTCCACAGTGCTCTCTAGATGTAGGTGAACACCAAATCCCAAACTCAAGGTCAATGTCCACCAAACCCTTCCAGTATTTTCTGTGGCTCATGGGAGTTCTGTGTGCCCGTTTGGTTCAACTCCATCGTTGGTGGAGTTCAGAATGCTCTTTGATTGTAGGTGAACTATACATCCCAGCAATTGCACCTCCCAAATGACAAAATCACCCCCCACAACCCCACCAGTATTCAAATTTGGGTGTATCGGGTATTTGTGCCAAATGTGGTCCGGTGAATGAAAATACATTTTACATGATGATTCATAACAGTAGCAAAATTACAGTTACGAAGTAGCAACGAAAATGATTTCATGGTTGGGGGTCACCACAACATGAGGAACTGTATTAAAGGGTCGTGGGCATTGGGAAGGTTGAGAAACGCTGCTCTATACGGTTCTGGCCCAGCTTCCTTGTCCGAACGCATCAACCGCTACGTCCCATCCTGTACCTTAAGATCATCCGGGGAGGCCCTGCTCTCGCTCCCGCCTACCTCTCAAATGTGGTTGGTGGGGGCGAGGGATAGGGCCTTCTCGGTGGTGGCTCCCCGTCTGTGAAACGCACTCCCTATTGATATTCGATCAGCTTCATCCCTCCTGGCATTCAGAAAAAAAGTGAAATCCTGGTTATGGGACCAAGCGTTTGCACTTTAGCACGATACGGCCCTTTGATTGGATTGAGATGGCAATCTGGTGGACAAGACCTAATGCTTATGGATGGAATACTGTTTTCACTGTTGTGAATGCACACGATGCATTTTCATGTTAATTGTATTTTTAATGTATTTTAATTCTAGCTGTATTTTTATTTATTTATTTACTAGCTGTACCCGGCACGCGTTGCTGTGCCCTTTTTAGGAGATGCGAGAAAGTCCAATCATCCACGGTGTGCCCTCCTCTAAACTGCAGTTGGATGGAGTGTGGGTCATGGGGGGCATGGTGTGCCAAGTTGGGTCTTTATTGGTCTTGGTTCTGGGCCACAGTGGTCTGTGGGGGAATGATGGGTTTTGAAGTACTACAAATCCCATTTTCCATGGTGGTACTTCATGTCCCATCATGCATGGTCGGGGCTCTGTGTGCCAAGGTAGGTTACTGTAAATTCAGGCCATACACAATGTCCCATGAGCTGAGGCCTAGTTAGGAACAGCAAGTTAATGAAGCCTTACTGTCAATTCAGGCCATACACAATGTCCCATGAGCTGAGGCCTAGTCGGGAGAATCAAGTTAATGAAGTCTTACTGTCAATTCAGAGTGTAAACCGCTTCCCAGTAAGTGAGGGCTAGTTAGGGAAATCAAGTTAATGAAGCCTTACTGTCAATTCAGGCCATACACAATGTCCCATGAGCTGAGACCTAGTCGGGAGAATCAAGTTAATGAAGTCTTACTGTCAATTCAGAGCGTAAACCGCTTCCCAGTAAGTGAGGGCTAGTTAGGGAAATCAAGTTAATGAAGCCTTACTGTCAATTTTGGGCGTGGTCTGTGATTTTTCGGTTGGAAGTGATTTGGGTGTTTGTGTTGGGGATTGGCAGTTTATTATGGATCGGAATGTTGGCTGGCCAGTGCAGCAGTTATGCAAATCCGCCCTTATTGGCAGCCAATCATGTTGTTCAGAATGTAGAGGCTGGGTGAGTCTTTGGCTGCCCGGAGGATGCTGGTAAATGTAGTTTTATTTTTACTCGTTGTTTTTTGGGGCCTTTTAGGTTTTGGGGGAAGGTTTCTTTGCTACAAACGTACCTTGCTTGAGGCCTATTTCTGTTGGCAAGTATTGTGTTTCTGCGTTGTATGGTTTCTTTGTTTGAGGTATACATCACATGACGTGAACCCATTTATATAATAGATAGTTCAAACTTGCTATACCGCCACTCCCCGAGGGCTCGGAGCGGTTTAGTTTGACATAAAAAATACAGAGCATACAACAAGACAAACAACATCGACAGGGAATGACAAAACTAACGAGAAGGGAAGCCAAGCTCGGGCCCATGTGGGTCGGAGCTTTCTAAGGTCAGCTATCAGGCTCGACCGTCGAATGGGGAAGCCTAGGAGGGTCCCACAGATCGAACAACGTCCTCAGGGACTCGAGATCCATACGGTAGCGATCGTCGCAAGCCTGTGGCTCCGGGTTCGCCAGCGTCGGATTATCAAGCCTCCTGGGGTAGGGGTTCATCAATGGGGGGAACCCGGCGTCTGAGGTTGGTGTTCCTGAAGGTTCTGGGGACGGAACCCTCTGGGTGTTGCAGAGCAGGGCTGGGATTTCCTCTGGCCCGCCCCCTGCCCCGCCTTCGGCCCCTCCTCTGTTTCGCCTGAGGTGGCAGAGGGTTCTTCCGTTGTTTACTAGTCCTCTCGCCGTATCTCGGACCGTGCCCCGCGGCGGCCACCCGCTGTCCATGGCCTCTAGGCGCTCCATCGGGGCACTGGGGGGGAGGAGCCAGCCTCAGGGCCTCCAGAGTTAGCAGTGATCCCGGTCCCAGGTCCACCGGTGACAGCAGGCCCGTCACCAGCCGGTGGCGGTGCAGCCTGTGGGCTGGTCATAACCATGGGGATCACTGGTAATCGGTCGGCTCGTCGCCGGGGCCGCTCCCCAGGGGCCCTTGCAAGGACCCCCGAGACGTCAAGCGCCTCCATCAGGGACCCCATCAGGAACCCCGGGGGCAGCGGTATGGCGGTGCTTGCGGCCTCCAGTGAAAAGGCCGGCGGTGGAAAAGCCGGCAGTGGCGGCCGCTCCAGCATGGAGACCGCAGGGGCGTGGTCGCAGCCTTTGGGGTGGACCGAGGGGTGGGCCTACAGACGCCAAACTGATCAGGGTCGGCGCCATGTTGATACAGCCGGCCAACGCCCTCTCCATCGGGGTCGGGGGAGCCCGGTGTCCCAATGCCTTCCACGGGCTCCACCACGGCGCCGCCACCCGTCCGGCTGATGCTTCGCCCCCGGATGGGGGCCCTTCCTCGAATTTTAATGTATTTTATTCTTAACTGTTTGCTTTTATGATATGTATACTACGTGGCATCGAATCGTTGCCGTTGTTAGGCCGCTCTGAGCCCCCCCCCCTCGGGGGTTGAGAAGAAGCGGGGTAGAAATGGTGGAAATAAATAAATCTGTATACCTTTATAAAGCGGAATGTTTGTATGTATGTATGTGTGCGGAGGGCGGGAGGGCGGATATGTGGCAGCCACTTTCACAGGCCACAGCGACCAGCGCGGGTGATGGACCTGCACCAAACTTGGTACACATAACCCCCCTAACCCCCTTTGCATCCTGGTGCGGTTCGGGGGACATGACCCACCGATTATGGGATTTGTAGTACTTTCTAACACTTTGGTTCCCACAGACCACTGAGGCTGCCAAAAAGGACCAATACAGACCACACTCAGCACACACAGCCCCCATGACCCACTCTACGTCCTGGTGCAGTTTGGAGGAGGGTGGACCATGGATAATGGGACTTGAAGTACCTCTACTCATTTCCCAAGTCCGCTGCAACCTTCACCCAATCACTGATCGAGACCAAACTTGCCATACATAACCCCCATGACTGCCTTCACGTCCTGGTGAGGTTTGGGGGAGGACTGACAATGGATGATGGGATTTGTAGTACTTTCACACTCCTCTGTTCCCACAGACCACTGTGGCCCCCAACAAACACTGATAAAGACCACACTTGGCACACAGAGCCCCAGTGACCCACTCTACAGCCTACTGAAGTTTGGAGGGGGCCAGAACATGGATGATGGGACTTGCAGTACCTTCCCTCACTTTCCAAGACTGCTACAAATGTAATCCTATGACTGATCAACACCAAACCTGCCACACAGAGCCCTCATGACCCACTCTACATCCTGGTGCAGTTTGGAGGAGGGTGGACCATGGATGATGGGATTTGAAGTACCTCTACTCACTTCCCAAGTCCGCTGCGACCCTCATCCAATCACTGATCAAGACCACACTTGGCATACATAACCCCTATGACTGCCTTCACGTCCTGGTGAGGTTTGGGGGAGGACTGACAATGGATGATGGGATTTGTAGTACTTTCACACCCCTCTGTTCCCACAGACCACTGTGGCCCCCAACAAACACCGATAAAGACCACACTTGGCACACAGAGCCCCAGTGACCCACTCTACATCCTGCTGAACTATGGAGGGGGGCAGAACATGGATGATGGGACTTGCAGTACCTTCCCTCACTTCCCAAGACTGCTACAAACCTAATCCAATGACTGATCAACACCAAACCTGCCACACAGAGTCCTCATGACCCACTCTACATCCTGGCGCAGATCAGAGGAGGGTGGACCATGGATGATGGGACTTGCAGTACCTTCCCTCACTTTCCAAGCCTGCTACAAACCTAATCCAATGACTGATCAATACCAAACCTGGCACACAGAGCCCTCATGACCCACTCTACATCCTGGTGCAGTTTTGTGTGAGACGGACCACAGATGATGGGACTTGAAGTACCTTCACTCACTTCCTAAAAACAATGCATCCTCATCCATTCACCAATACAGACCAAACTTAGCACACAGAGCCCCCATGACCCAATCTACATCCTACTACACTTTGGGGGAGGGTGGACCAGAGATGATGGGACTTGCACTACCTTCAGTAATTTCATGATACCACTGCAACTCCCAAGAATGATGGATCAAGACCAAACTTGGCACACAGAGCCCCCATGACCCACTCTACATCCTGCTGCACTTCTCAAATGACCCGGGCACCGCCGGGTCCCCAAGCTAGTACATATAATAAAAGCGAACAGTTAAGAATAATATACATTAAAATACAGCTTGAATTAATCAATTTTGGGCGTGGTCTGTGATTTGTATGGGTTTTAATTTTCTGTGGGAAGTGAATTGGATGTTCGTGTTGGCAACTGCCTCAGGCCTTTGCCTTATCCCCCTCTGCCAGGTCGGAATGTTCATGTTGGCTGGCCAATAGAGGCGTTATGCAAATACTCCCTCACTGGCAACCAATCATGTTGTCAGAATGTAGAGGCCAGGAGCCAATCAGAACGCTGCCACATATCCACAAACCCACAAACAAACAAACCCACATACAAACTTTCAGCTTTATTAATGTATAGAGATAGAGATAGAGAGATTATTATTATTATTATTATTTACATCATTTATATTCCGCCCTTCTCACCCCGCAGGGGACTCAGGGCGGATTACAATGCACATATACGGGCAAATATGGCATATGTGCCATAGACCAGTGTTTCCCAACCAGTGTGCCGCGGCACACTAGTGTGCCGCCAACGATCATCAGGTGTGCCGCGGGAAATTGGCCTCTGTCCCTTAAGCACGGAGAGGCGGGGCCGAGAGTGGCAGCCGGCGACAAACCTCGCGGGCGGCCAATTGGGAGCGCAGGGGCCCCGTCCCTTGGCTTTCCTTTGGCCTCCTCTTCTCCGGAGGGAGGGAGGGAGCGACGTCGCTCTGACCCCGTCCCTTTTGCAGCAAACGCCACCGCCATTTTGACGAGGCAGAGACGGGCGATGAGGAAGGAAGGAGGAAGTGGTAGGAGAGGGGTGGGGGGAAGTGGCCTTAGGGGCCGAGAGGGGTGGAGTGACCCCTCTGGGGCCGAACACGCCCACCTGCCTGCCTGCCTGCCAGCCAAGGGCCGCCTCTTCCGTGGCCTTGAGGAGAGAGCGAGCAGCCTGGCCCAGCTCTCCCTTCCTTCCTTCCTTCCCGAAGCACGCTCTGCTGGCGTTTCTCCTGCATGTATGACCAGGCCCAGATTAGCGGACTGTGCCGCCCTAGGCCCCCCTGTCTAAATGCCGCCCCCCCGGGGGGGGCTCTTGCAGGGGCGGGGCCGGCGCGAGGGAGAAGGCGCAGTGGGAAGTCCCGCCCCTAGGGCGACTCACGCGGCTTTACCCGCCGCCGCCTCGCTTGCACCGGCGCCCCTCCTCCCTTCACTGAAGGAAGAAGTGGCGCCCGGCCCCGCGAGCGCGGCGGTGGTGGAAGCCGCGACCGTCGCCCTAGGGGCAGGACTTCCCACGGCGCCTTGTCCTTCAGGCCGGCAGCGGCTCCGTCCCTCCTCCCTTCACTGAAGGAAAGGAGCCGGGGGTCCGCCCCTGGACTGACTGGCGGCTTTCCCCGCCCGCCTCGCTCGTGTTTGGAGCGTGGGCGGCGAGGCGGTGGCGGGAAAGCGTCAGTCGCCCTAGGCGGAGTTCCCGGCGCTGTGTCCCTCACGGCGGTTCTGCGGAGCTGGCCGGCCTGGGGCGGAGCCGCTGCCGGCCTGAAGGACAAGGTGCCGTGGGAAGTCCTGCCCCCAGGGCGACTGACACAGCTTTCCCCGCCGCCGCCTCGCTTGCACCGGCGCCCCTCCTCCCTTCACTGAAGGAAGGAGTGGTGCCCGCCCGCGCAAGCGAGGCAACAGCGGGGGACGCTGCGTGAGTCGCCCTAGGTGCGGGACTTCCACGACGCCTGTCCTTTAGGCCGGCAGTGGCTCTGCTCCTCCTCCCTTCAGTGAAGGGAGAAGGAGCCGGGGGGATGTCCCGCCCCTAGGGCGACTGACGTGGCTTTCCCTGCCGCCGCCTCGCTCGCACCGGTACCCCTCCTCCCTTCACTGAAGGAAGGAGTGGCGCCCGCCCGCGCAAGCGAGGCAGCGGCGGGGGAAGTTGCGTCACTCGCCCTAGGGGCGGGACTTCCCACGACGCCTTGTCCTTTAGGCCGGCAGTGGCTCTGCCCCTCCTCCCTTCAGTGAAGGGAGAAGGAGCCGGGGGGATGTCCCGCCCCTAGGGCGACTGACGTGGCTTTCCCTGCCGCCGCCTCGCTCGCACCGGCACCCCTCCTCCCTTCACTGAAGGAAGGAGTGGCGCCCGCACGAAAGAAGGCGGCGGCGAGGAAAGCCGCGTCAGACGCCCTAGGGGCGGCAGGGCTTCCCCCCGGCTCCTTGTCCCTCGGGCGGGCGGGAGCCACTCCTTCCTTCACTCCTTCAGGCCCGAATCTGCCGCCCAAGGCCATGGCCTTATGGGTAATCCGGGCCTGTGTATGACTAGCCTCCTCGCAAGGTGGTGAGGTCTCCCTCCCTTCCCCCTTCCCTTCAGAGATACCCCTGCCTCTTCTGTGTGCAACCTCCCCTCTGGCCTCTTCAGCTCCCATATCCCAGTGTTTCCCAACCAGTGTACCGGGGCACACTAGTGTGCCGTGAGCGATCATCAGGTGTGCCATGGGAAATTGGAACCTCCAGGAAGGGGGGGGGAGTCTAGTGTGTTGAAGTATAAGAACCCTAAGAAACCTACCTCGATCAAGGCACAAAATTACAACCACCCCCTCCCCACCCGTTGTCTACTTGTTCTCTGCCTCTCCATGCATTGGGAAGACCTGCCGCCCTTTCCCCAAGTAGAGACCTCCTCTTGCCTCCTGGGGGTTCTGTGTGGGAAGTTTGGCCCAGTTCTATCATTGGTGGGGTTCACAATACTCTTTGATTGTAGGGGAACTATAAATCCCAGCAACTACAACTCCCAAATGTCAAGGTCTATTTCCCCTGAACTCCATCTGCGTTCATATTTGGGCATATTAAGTATTCATGCCAAGTTTGGTCCTGATCCAACATTGTTTGAGTCCACAGTGCTCTCTGGATGTCAGTGAACTACAACTCCAAAACTCAAGATCAATGCCCACCAAACTCTTATAGTATTTTCTCTTGGTTATGGGAGTTCTGTGTGGGAAGTTTGTGTCTTTCTGCCATTCCTGCCAGGATATCTATGTTGCGTTCGTCGAAACAGGCCCAGGTTTCACACGGAGTGTATAAATACATTTAAAAACATATTAACTGTATGTATTACTGTGTTAAGAGTGTCATTTTGTGTCATTTTGGTTGGTGGTGTGCCCCAGGATTTTGCAAATGTAAAAAGTGTGCCGCGGCACAAAAAAGGTTGGGAAACACTGCCATATCCGACCATAAGAGACTTGGATCCCTTTGGAAGAGCCAGGCAGCCCAGTCCTGCCTCTTGACTTCGGGGCTTCCTTTCCCTTCCTGCCTCTTGAGCTCTGCTCTCTGGCCTTCACAGGCTGGAATCCCTTTGGAGTAGCCAGAGATTCATAGAATCCTAGAGTCCGAGGAGACCTCGTGGGCCTCTTTCACCCAATATGCAGGAAAATTGCCTTGAAAGCACCCCTGACAGATGGCCTCTGCTTAAAAGCCTCCAAAGAAGGAGTCTCCACCACACTCCAAGGCAGTGAGTTCCACTGCTGAACGGCCCTCACAGTCAGGAATATCTAAATACATTTAAAAACATATTAACTATATGTATTACTGTGTTAGAGTGTCATTTTGTGTCATTTTGGTTGGTGGTGTGCCCCAGGATTTTGTAAATGGAAAAAATGTGCCGCTGCTATAAAAAAAAAGGTTGAAAAACACTGCCATAGACATACAACATATATAGATTAGACAGACACTCGGAGGCTATTTAACATTCCAGCTTCTGGCCACCAGGGGAGCTGTTGCTTCCTCATTCTTTGCATACTTCCTGGAGATTTTTATGGCCTTGTAAATCAGTTAAATTAGCCTCCTCACAAAGTGGAACCTAAATTTCCTACTTGACAGATGCAACTGTCTTTCGGGTTGCAAAGGTCGACAACAAGCTACACAGTTTTGGTCAGGAGCTCGCTCCGACCCGGGCTGGCTTCGAACTCACAACCTCTCGGTCAGTAGTGATCTTAATGCAGCTGACTCCCAGCCAGCTGCGCCACAGTCCCGGTGCAAATACTAGCTCGAAAAGCCAGGTTTTAACTCTTTTTCGAAATGTTAGGAGGAAGGGGGCCGATCTAATATCTAATATCCCTATATTAATGTTTTTAATTACATATTATATAATATTATATATTATATATTAATGTTTTACTTATATATAATATAATAATATAAAATTATATCATAATATATTATATATAATGTATAATATATTATATCATATATCATATATCATATATTAATTTTAATTATATATATTATATATTATATAGTATTATAATATTATATATTATATAATATTATATAATGTTTTTAATTATATACTATATAATATAATTATATAAAATGATATAATATAATATATATAATATTATATATTATATATTAATGTTTTTAATTATATATTAGATAATAATGTTTTAAATTATATATAATATAATATAATATATAATATATAATATATTAATTTTTAATTGTATATTATATAATATATTATATAGTATTATAATATATATTATATAATATTATATAATATATAATGTTTTTAATTATATACTATATAATATAATTATATAAAATGATATAATATAATATTATATATAATATAATATATTATATATTAATGTTTTTAATTACTATATATATTATATATTAATGTTTTTAATTATATAATATATAATATAATATATATTATATTATATAATATATAATTATATAATATATATAATATAATATAATATATTATATAATGTTTTTAATTATATATTTTATTATATAATATATAATATAATTTTATAATATTATATATAAATGTTTATAATTGTATTTTATGTTGTTCGGGGGCATTGAATTGTGCCGATTGTAAACCGCCTTGAGTCGCCTTCAGGCTGAGAAAAGCAGTATATAAATACTGTAAATAAATAAATAATAGCTCACCCATATTCAGAGAGCACTATGAACTCAAACAATGATGGATTTGGACAGCGTTTTGGCACCAGTACTCATATGCCCAAATGTGAACACTGGTGGAGTTTGGGGGAAATAGACCTTGGCATTTGGGAGTTGTAGTTGCTGGGATTCACCTACACTCCAAAAGCATTCTGAACTCCACCATCGATGGAATAGAACCAAACTTGGCTCATAGAACTCTGGTGACCAACGGAAAATATCGGAAGGGTTTGGTGCGCATTGACCTTGAGCTTTGGAGATGTTGATTCACATCCCGAGAGCAGTGATGGATCCGGACCAAACTTGGTGGTGGACCAAAGAGGTTCCTAAAGACCCATCAGACATATGTGTTTTCTGATATTCTTCGGTGTCCCTCTGACACCCCCTTGTGACCTCCCCAGGTTGAGAAATGCGGGTCCCAAGTATACCCATTCGTAGTGTAGACCCATATAACGTAGTCTGGGTTTCACCGAAAGGCATGATATGGTATTATAGTATGTGTTGTGTCCTTTTCTCCTAGTGTTGTGTGTCGGGATTGGTCTCCGATGTGACTAAATGTTTTACCCGCTCCTCCTACAATATAATATATTGTATATACATATAATATTGATAATATTAATATAATAATATAATAATAATTTTATAATGTAATACAATATAATACTACTAATAATATGATATTATAATTATATATTTTATATTACATGTAATATTGCCATATAATGTTATAGTGCAATGTAATATATAATATTAATATTGTGCTATGGCAACAATATAATATATTGCATTTACATATAATATTGATATTGTTAATATAATATTAGTATAATAATAATATTATAATGTCTCTCTCGGCATTACTTCGCGAACGAAGATTCTTAGGAAGGACTCATCCCATGTTTTTTACAAGCGCATTGATGACTAAAAAGGCCAATCTGAGATAGGCAAGTCCGGTTGCAGAAAGCACAGCAGAAAGTCTCCTTGGGTGATGTTGTTTCCAAGTTGCGGTTCTTTCTGCGTTGTCGTTTCTCTTCGAGACCCGTTTGGCGTGCCTTCTCTAAAGTGGATAGTGCGTCTCCATGCCTCCCGATGGGAGGCCAGGGTGAACCATTGTTGGTGATCAATCTGGCCGAGCCTGAGATGTTGTTTCAGGGAGTCCTTATATCTCTTTTTGGGGGCGCCTCTTTTGCGCTGACCTGTGGCGAGTTCACCACGGAGTAGTATCTTTGGGAGGCGGTGGTCCTCCATCCTAGAGATGTGCCCTGTCCAGCGCAGCTGTGTTCTCAATAGCACGGCCTCAATGCTGGTGATCCCTGCTTGCTCAAGGACAGCAACATTCGTCACATAGTCGGTCTAGTGTATATTTTGGATTGTGCGAAGACAGCGCTGATGAAAGCGTTCGAGGAGTTGTAGGTGTTGGCGATAGGTGACCCATATTTCAGACCCATAGAGGAGAATAGACGGTATGATAGCTCTGTACACACTGATTTTGGTGCTTTGCCTCAGGTGCTTGTTGCTCCAGACTCTTTTGTGAAGCCTTCCGAATGCACTCTATGCCTTTGCTAATCTGTGATCTATCTCTTTGTCAATCCTGGCATCTGAAGAGATGATGTTTCCCAGGAAGGCGAATTGCTCAACGGACTTGAGCACAGATCTGCCTATGCTGACGTGGGGATGATAGTGTTCTTCCTGTGGTGCGGGCTGGTAGAGGACTTCCATTTTCTTCAGGCTGACTTCCAGCCCAAACAGCTCTGCAGCTGTTGCAAAGCAGGATGTGAGGCGCTGCAGGGCTGCTTCTGATTGGGCGACAAGGGCAACATCGCCAGCAAAAATCAGCTCACGGACTAGATAGTTTAGAGTCTTAGTACGAGACCTCAGGCGGCTTAAGTTGAACAAGTTACCATCAGTACGATAGCGTATATATATGCCGTCTTCTTCTTCGAGGTCTGCTGTAGCCCGTAGTATTATAATATTATAATATATTATAATATAGTATTATAATAGTGACGTAGTATTATAATGCCATACAATATAATACTACTAATAATATATTATAATTATATATTTTATATTACATGTAATATTAGTAATAATATTACAGTATAATGTTATAGTGTAATATATAATATTAATGTTGTGCTATGGCAACAATATAATGTATTTACATATAATATTGATAATATTAATATAAAAATATTATATTATAATGTAATACAATATACTACTAATAATGATATTATAATTATATATTTTAATATTATATGTAATATTACTAATAATATTACAGTATAATGTTATAGTACAATGTAATATATAATATTAATGTTGTGCTATGGAAATAATATAATATATTGTATTTAGATATAATATTGATAATATTAATATAAGAATATCATAATATTATAATGTAATACAATATACTACTAATAATGATATTATAATTATATATTTTAATATTATATGTAATATTACTAATAATATTACTGTATAATGTTATAGTACAATGTAATATATAATATTAATGTTGTGCTATGGCAACAATATAATATATTGTATTTACATATAATATTGATAATATTAATATAAGAATATCATAATATTATAATGTAATACAATATACTACTAATAATGATATTATAATTATATATTTTAATATTATATGTAATATTAGTAATAATATTACCGTATAATGTTATAGTACAATGTAATATATAATATTAATATTGTGCTATGGCAATAATATAATATATTGTACTTATATTATTATGTAAGGCCCTGAGTCCCCATTGGGGAGATGGCGGTGGGGTATAAATAAAGATTATTATTATTATTATATTATTGTATTTGGGGTGAGAAGGGCGGCATATCAATGTTGTAAATAAATAAATAAATAAATAATTTGTGGTATGATTTGACCTGCTGTTGTGCTTTTTCCGCAGGTACCCTCTTCCCCGCTGGATTGGCATCACTGCTGATTCCTCATGCCCACCGGGACCCGCAACCGCCCCCCGGTGCCCCGATAAGGCCCTTCCAGCATGAGCTGCGGCCTGCTCTGCGGCCCCAAGATGATCTCCCGCAAGAAGGGCTTCCTCCTCCTCCTCCTGGCCTTCAGCACCGTCACTTTGCTCTTGCGCCAAAGCGCCCACCTCAGCTGGTAAGTGGTGCCAAAGTCAACCGTAGATAGGGAGGATGAGCTGTTTCTGGCTCCATGTTGGGAGCAGGGGCGGTCCTACCGGTAGGCAAAGGACGCCGCTGCGTGGGGCGCCATCTGGGTAAAGGGCGCATTCCCCAGCCCGCCAGACAGCGTCCAGGCGATGTTCCGCTTTTGGGCCTTGTGTGCTCCAACGCCGCCGTAGCAAACCTCCCTGCATGCTGAATAGGGAGTGCTGTGTTTACAGGCTTCTGCGCCTGCGCACAGGAGCTTCTGGGCATGCACGGAGTGGGGGCGCGTGCCGAATAGGGAGTGCTGTGTTTACAGGCTTCTGCGCCTGCGCACAGGAGCTTCTGGGCATGCGCGGAGGGGGGCGCGCGTGCCGAATAGGGAGTGCTGTGTTTACAGGCTTCTGCGCCTGCGCACAGGAGCTTCTGGGCATGCGCGGAGGGGGGCGCGTGCCGAATAGGGAGTGCTGTGTTTACAGGCTTCTGCGCTTGCGCACAGGAGCTTCTGGGCATGTGCGGAGGGGGGCGTGCGAATAGGGAGTGCTGGGTTTACAGGCTTCTGCGCCTGCACACAGGAGCTTCTGGGCATGCATGAAGGGGCGCATGCCGAATAGGGAGTGCTGTGTTTACAGGCTTCTGCGTCTGCACACAGGAGCTTCTGGGCATGCACGGAGGGGGCGTGCCGAATAGGGAGTGCTGTGTTTACAGGCTTCTGCGCCTGCGCACAGGAGCTTCTGGGCATGTGCGGAGGGGGCGCGCGTGCCGAATAGGGAGTGCTGTGTTTACAGGCTTCTGCGCCTGCGCACAGGAGCTTCTGGGCATGTGCGGAGGGGGCGCGCGTGCCGAATAGGGAGTGCTGTGTTTACAGGCTTCTGCGCCTGCACACAGGAGCTTCGGGGCATGCTCCGGGGGGCCGTGCCGAATAGGGAGTGCTGTGTTTACAGGCTTCTGCGCCTGCGCACAGGAGCTTCTGGGCATGTGCGGAGGGGGCGTGCGAATAGGGAGTGCTGTGTTTACAGGCTTCTGCGCCTGCACCCAGGAGCTTCTGGGCATGCACGGAGGGGGCGCGTGCCGAATAGGGAATGCTGTGTTTACAGGCTTCTGCGCCTGCGCACAGGAGCTTCTGGGCATGTGCGGAGGGGGGGCGCGTGCCGCATAGGAGTGCTGTGTTTACAGGCTTCTGCGCCTGCACACAGGAGCTTCTGGGCATGCACGGAGGGGGGGCGCGTGCCGAATAGGGAGTGCTGTGTTTACAGGCTTCTGCGCCTGCGCACAGGAGCTTCTGGGCATGCACGGAGTGGGGGGGCGTGCCGAATAGGGAGTGCTGTGTTTACAGGCTTCTGCGCCTGCGCACAGGAGCTTCTGGGCATGCACGGAGGGGGGGGCGCGTGCCGAATAGGGAGTGCTGTGTTTACAGGCTTCTGCGCCTGCGCACAGGAGCTTCTGGGCATGCACGGAGTGGGGGCGCGTGCCGAATAGGGAGTGCTGTGTTTACAGGCTTCTGCGCCTGCGCACAGGAGCTTCTGGGCATGTGCGGAGGGGGGGCACGTGCCGAATAGGGAGTGCTGTGTTTACAGGCTTCTGCGCCTGCGCACAGGAGCTTCTGGGCATGCATGCGCGGGGCATGCCGAATAGGGAGTGTTGTGTTTATAGGCTTCTGCGCCTGCGCACAGGAGCTTCTGGGCATGCACGGAGGGGGGCGCGTGCCGAATAGGGAGTGCTGTCTTTACAGGCTTCTGCGCCTGTGCACAGGAGCTTCTGGGCATGTGCGGAAGGGGGGGCGCGTGCCGAATAGGGAGTGCTGTGTTTACAGGCTTCTGCGCCTGCGCACAGGAGCTTCTGGGCATGCAGGAGGGGGCGCGTGCCGAATAGGAGTGCTGTGTTTACAGGCTTCTGCGCCTGCGCACAGGAGCTTCTGGGCATGTGCGGGGGGCGTGCGAGGGAGTGCTGTGTTTACAGGCTTCTGCGCCTGCACACAGGAGCTTCTGGGCATGCACGAGGGAGGGGGGCGTGCCGAATAGGGAGTGCTGTGTTTACAGGCTTCTGCGTCTGCACAGAGGAGCTTCTGGGCATGCACGGAGGGGGCGCGTGTGTTTACAGGCGAATAGGGAGTGCTGTGTTTACAGGCTTCTGCGCCTGCGCACAGGAGCTTCTGGGCATGTGCGGAGGGGGGCGTGCGAATAGGGGAGTGCTGTGTTTACAGGCTTCTGCGCCTGCAGGGAGGAGGGGGGGTGTGTTGTGTTTATAGGCTTCTGCCTTACAGGCTTCTGTGCCTACAGGCGCACAGGAGCTTCTGGGCATGCACGGAATAGGGAGGGGTTTACAGGCTTCTGCGCCTGCGCACAGGCTTCTGGGCATGTGTGGAAGGGGGCGCGGGTGCTGTGTTTACAGGCTTCTGCGCCTGCGCTGGGAGGGCATGTGCGGAGGGGGGCGCGTGCCGAATAGGGAATGCTGTGTTTACAGGCTTCTGTGCCTGCACACAGGAGCTGTGTTTACAGGCTGGGCCTGCACACAGGAGCTTCTGGGCATGGATGCCGAATAGGGGGCGTGCCTGCGCACAGGATAGGGAGTGCTGTGTTTGTCTTTACAGGCTTCTGCGCCTGCGCTTCTGGGCATGTGCAGGAGCTTCTGGGCACAGGAGCTTCTGGGCATGCACGGAGGGCGCGGAGGGGTGTTTACAGGCTTCTGCCTGAATGTGTTTACAGGCTTCTGCCCTGCAGGGAGTGCTGTGTTTACAGGCTTCTGCGCCTGCGGGCACAGGAGCTGTGTTTACTGGGCATGTTCTGCGTCTGCACGGAGGGGGGCGCGTTCCGAATAGGGAGTGGTGTGTTTACGGGCTTCTGCGCCTGCGCACAGGAGCTTCTGGGCATGCATGGAGGGGGCTGGGCATGCATGGAGGGGGCGTGCGAATAGGGAGTGCTGTGTTTACAGGCTTCTGCGTCTGCGCACAGGAGCTTCTGGGCATGCACGGAGGGGGGCGCGCCGAATAGGAAGTGCTGTGTTTACAGGCGTCTGCGCCTGCGCACAGGAGCTTCTGAGCATGTGCGGAAGGGGGGCGCGTGACAAATAGGGAGTGCTGTGTTTACAGGCTTCTGCGCCTGCGCACAGGAGCTTCTGGGCATGCACGGAGGGGGCGCGCGTGCCGAATAGGGAGTGCTGTGTTTACAGGCTTCTGCGCCTGCACACAGGAGCTTCTGGGCATGTGCGGAGGGGGCGCGCGTGCCGAATAGGGAGTGCTGTGTTTACAGGCTTCTGCGCCTGCGCACAGGAGCTTCTGGGCATGCACGGGGGGTGCCAAATAGGGAGTGTTGTGTTTACAGGCTTCTGCGCCTGCGCACAGGAGCTTCTGGGCATGCACGGAGGGGGCGCGATTGCCGAATTGGGAGTGCTGTGTTTACAGGCTTCTGCGCCTGCACACAGGAGCTTCTGGGCATGCGCGGAGGGGGGGCGCGTGCCGAATAGGGAGTGCTGTGTTTACAGGCTTCTGCGCCTGCGCACAGGAGCTTCTGGGCATGCACGGTGGGGGGCGCGTGCCAAATAGGGAGTGCTGTGTTTACAGGCTTCTGCGCCTGCGCACAGGAGCTTCTGGGCATGCGGGGAGGGGGCGTGTGCCGAATAGGAAGTGCTGTGTTTACAGGCTTCTGCGCCTGCGCACAGGAGCTTCTGGGCATGTGCGGGGGGCGTGCCGAATAGGGAGTGCTGTGTTTACAGGCTTCTGCGCCTGCGCACAGGAGCTTCTGGGCATGCGCGGAGGGGGGCGCGTGCCGAATAGGGAGTGCTGTGTTTACAGGCTTCTGCGCTTGCGCACAGGAGCTTCTGGGCATGTGCGGAAGGGGCTCGTGCTGAATAGGGAGTGCTGTGTTTACAGGCTTCTGCGCCGGCGCACAGGAGCTTCTGGGCATGCACGGAGGGGGCGCGTGCCGAATAGGGAGTGCTGTGTTTACAGGCTTCTGTACCTGCACACAGGAGCTTCTGGGCATGTGCGGAGGGGGGGCCCGTGCCAAATAGGGAGTGCTGTGTTTACAGGCTTCTGCGCCTGCGCACAGGAGCTTCTGGGCATGCGCGGGGGGGGGCACCAAAATAATGTTTGCTTACCATTTAAAATTACCTTAGACCGCCCCTGGTTGGGACACCATCAAAGCACTCCTGACAGAGGGCTGTCCAGTCTCTGTTCGGAAACATCCGGGGAAGGAGACGCCGTCATCAGCATTATTATATTTTTTATTTATTTATTTATTTATTTATTTATTTATTTATTTATTTATTTACATCACTTATATTCTGCCCTTCTCACCCCGCAGGGGACTCAGGGCGGATCACAATGCACATATACACAGCAAACATTCAATGCCATAGACATACAACACATACAGACAGACGCAGAAGCAATTCAACATTCCAGCTTCTGGCCACCAGGGGGAGCTGTCGCATTCCCTCACTCTTTTTCTGCGTACTTCCTGGTACACAATTGGTCGAAGCCTACTATTATAGAACCTGAAGAGTTGGAAATGGCCCCAAAGGCCATCCAGTCCGACCCCCTTTATTCTGCCAGGCTGGAAGACACAATCAAAGCCCTCTCGACAGATGGCCGTCCAGCCTCTGCTTGAAAACCACCAGAGGAGATTCCATCGCCATTGTTTATTATAAATTATTATAATTTATGTTATGCTAGCTTTCCCCGGCCACACGTTGCTGTGGCCCAGTCTGTATAGATGTGTTTTGTGTGTTTACATATTTGTGTTTGCAAATATATACTGTATATATATACTGTATATAGTTTTACGCATGTGTTGTAATGTATTTTTGTGTGGGGGGGGGGTTTGGGGGCTTTTTAAGCCCCTTCTGCTGTGTTTTTCAGTGTTTTATGAGTGATGGTCTCTCCTTGGCTGGATAGGTGTATTGTGTCCAAATTTGGTGTCAATTCGTCCAGTGTTTTTTGACTAATGATAGTCCCACAAACATTTTTATTTCTATTATGTTATATTATATTATTTGAATGTGATTTTTCTGCTTCTTGGCAAGGGTTGGACTGGATGGCCCACGAGGTCTCATCCAACTTTATGATTCTATGATATTATTATTATTATTCTTTTACTGACACAAAAACACAGTATGTCACAGCAAACAAGATACATACATACACACACACACACACACACACACACATATATGCTGTATTTCATGTCACAAAATCACAAGTCGGACACTTCCCAAATGTCTAGGATTGTGTGATTTATTATTATTATTATTATTATTTTACTGACACAAAAACACAGTATGTCACAGCAAACTATATATATATATATATATATATATATATATATATATGCATGCTGTATTTCGTATCACAAAATCACGTCGGACACTTCCCAAACGTCTAGGATTGTGTGATTTATTATTATTATTATTATATTATTATTATTTTACTGACACAAAAACACAGTATGTCACAGCAAACTCTCTCTCTCGCTCTCTCTCTCTCTATCACAAAATCACAAGTCGGACACTTCCCAAACGTCTAGGATTGTGTGATTTTTTAAATTATTATTATTATTATTATTTTACTGACACAAAAACACAGTATGTCACAGCAAACAAGATATATATGTGTGTGTGTGTGTGTTCTGTATTTCGTATCACAAAAATCAGCTGACGGACACTTCCCAAACGTCTAGGATTGTGTGATTTTAAATTATTATTATTATTATTATTATTATTTTACTGACACAAAAACACAGTATGTCACAGCAAACAAGATATATATGTGTGTGTGTGTGTTCTGTATTTCGTATCACAAAATCACAAGCCGGACACTTCCCAAACATCTAGGATTGTGTGATTTATTATTATTATTATTATTATTATTTTACTGACACAAAAACACTGTATGCCACAGCAAACCAGATCTATATACTACATATATATTTGTGTGTGTGTGTGTGTATGTGTGTGCTGAATTTCGTATCACAAAATCACAAGTCGGACACTTCCCAAACGGCAAGGATTGTGTGATTTATTATTGTTTTCGTGCTATTTCACTATCGTAT
>JARBWK010000173.1:40000-54396 GCA_030556195.1 Anolis apletophallus | reverse complement strand
ATATTGTTCAGAAACCATCATGAGAATGCTATAGTGAACCTGGTTCAGAATTTGCCAGCTAGACGTTTAGGGTATCGCGCCACGGGGCTTCCTGAGGGAATTGTTTGGATTTGTGGAAAGGTGGTGATGCCCGTGCTTCCTGTAGTTTGGTCTGGAGTTTGTACCCTAGGCACCCTACAGCCTGGGGGTTTGAGAGTGCTCCCCAAGGAGACTCATGTGACTAATTTGTACTTACATATCCATAAGCGCTCATTTGCTGATGTGCAACGTTATGGGTATGATCCTGACAAAACTTATCTAAATGAAGCCCAGAGGTTTATAGCAATTGCAGAGCCAAGGTTGGGTGTGGCCTGGAATATAAAGCAGTTGCGTGTGTTATCATATGACTTGGAATCTTTGGCCAATGACACGTATGAAGGAATGACATCTATGCAGGTAGAGGTGAATTCTTTGGCGAGAATGGCCATGCAACAGAAGCTGGCTCTAGATTATCTTTTGTCAAAAGAGGGGGGTCTTTGCGCGTGGCTGAACGTGTCATGCTGTCATTTCATAAACAAGAGTGGAGACATTGAGCTGGATCTGAACAAGATTCAGAGTGTTGCTAGAGAAATACAAAAGACTTACTCGGCTCCGAGTGATTTCTGGAGCACCCTGCTAAACTGGCTACCGAATTTGCATTGGCTGCGGTCACTTGTGATGATAATCATAGTGGTGATATGCTCTGTGCTAATCATAATGTGCTGTCTGCCCATTTTGCTCAAATGTTGTGCTAGGGCAGTGCAGAGTTCCATAGATACAGTAAAAGGTGTGCATGCTGTCCGAACTAGAGAACCTGTGGTCCCAAGGGACTGGAGAGTGAATTGGTCCTCTTAAAGGTGTTCCAGACATGTGTGTAGGAAACTCCATGTGATGAGTTTCCTACAAGAAAAGAAATTCTGGAATAAAGCGGGTTTGGTACTTTTCCGTGCAAAAAGTACAGTCAGAGAGTGATGCTACATGCGTGTTTAGCTTTGAGATGCGGGTTCCTGTGCCAAGAATCAGGCAGGCACTTGCAATATGAAAATAACACTGTGATTGAAGCCTCTTAATACACCCTGTGCCAAACTTGAGATAACATAGGCTAGATGGGTGAAACAGTACAGATCGTGCTATGGGAAAACTTAATGCGAATAGAGAAAGCACTGCGCATGACAGAGAGTCTGACCCCCTCCGTTGCTGGCACGGAGCCTGGAAGTCAATGTTTCAAATTAAGGAACAACAGAGACTCAGGATTGATAGCTGTACTGTGAGAAAGAACTAACTTATAAATGACTATTGTTCTAATTCATAGGTGTGACTTAAAGATGTGATGCTAATGAAAATGCAATGTTTATTGGATTAATGAAATGTCATGTAAGCAACAGTAATCACCAGCCAATTATGATTGTTTTTATCCATGAAGAAGGGGTGGGCTTAACTGAAACGACTCCATTGGGGTATAAATGTCTTTGTATTGGAAGTGACGGGGTCTTTTGCCCCTGATTGCAGCGAGTTCTGCTGGCAAGAGCCCACCAGCTGGTGCCAGAAATAAATCCTTTTGATTTTCACCTATTTCACAGTTGCCGTGTGTTCTTCCTCATCCTTGTACCCGCACGTTCAGGTAGCTTGGTAAAGTTAACTTGGTACTCGGAGTTCCATAACTCCTAGATTTGGCTGCTTCACTAGAACTGTAGTTTTGTAAGTACTTGAGAACCATTGAGAACCATGATTGCCCAGGCCTACCATAGAGCCTGGAAGTTGTACTTTCCAATAAGAACTCCAACCCCATATTACTTTTTTCTGCATAACGCTACCTTCCGACTTCTTTGGCTAATTATTGTTGTTTTGGGGTACTTATTCAGCATTGCATTGGCTTTCCATATGAAGCAAGGACGCTGTTTTCTGCACTGAAACCTATATCCTAGAAATAGATATCTTCCAATGCAAGGATATCCACCCACACTCAAATCCCGTTCTGCCCCCTTTCCCCCCAGTTGGGCCATCCTTACCTGGCTCTGAGTGCTGGCTTTGGGTTTTGCTCACGTCTTTCTCACTTCGAACAAGTCCAGGCTGTAAAACAGAAAAGGCAGAATAGAGGAAAGAAGGGAAGAAGGACGAAGGAAGAGAAAGAGAACGAAGGAGGAGGGAGAAGAGGAAGAGGACGAAAAGGAAGAAAGGAGGAGAGCAAAGAAGGAGGAGGAGGAGAACAGGAGGTGAACGAAGAAGAAGAGGAAGAGGACGAAAAGGAAGAAAGGAGGAGAAGGAAAAGGAGGAGAAGGAGAACAGGAGGAGGAGGGAGAAAGTATTAGTATCTAGGCTCCAGATTTCTGTTCCATGCAGCTGTCAGAAATATTAAAAATTAACTAGGTGTATTTTTAATTACAAAAATGTGAGTCAAGAACTGAAAGGGTTAAATGGATGCAAGGACTCAGCAAAAGCTGCAGACCGATATAAGCAGGTGTGCCTGTAGCTTTGTAGCCGTCAGTCTGAGATAAACCTCAGTGTGAGGTAGGCCTCAGTTTGTGAGAAGGCCTCACAGTGTGAGGTAGGCCTTAATCTGTGAAAGAAGGCTTCACAGTGTGCGGTAGGCCTTAGTCTGTGAAAGAAGGCTTCACAGTGTGCGATAGGCTTTAATCTGTGAAAGGCCTCACAGTGTGCGGTACGCCTTAATCTGTGAAAGAAGGCCTCACAGTGTGAAGTAGGCCTTAGTCTGTGAAAGAAGGCCTCACAGTGTGTGGTAGACCTTAATCTGTGAAAGATGGCCTCACAGTGTGCGATAGGCCTTAATCTGTGAAAGAAGGCCTCACAGTGTGAGGTAGGCCTTAGTCTGTGAAAGAAGGCTCACAGTGTGGTAGGCCTTAGTCTGTAGGCCTTAGTCTGTGAAAGAAGGGCCTCACAGTGTGGGCCTCACAGTGTGAAGTAGGCCTTAGTCTGTGAAAGAAGGCTTCACAGTGCCTTAGTCTGTGAAAGAAGGCCTCACAGTGTGCGGTAGGCCTTAATCTGTGAAAGAAGGCCTCACAGTGTGCGGTAGGCCTTAATCTGTGAAAGAAGGCCTCACAGTGTGAGGTAGGCCTTAATCTGTGAAAGAAGGCCTCACAGTGTGAGGTAGGCCTTAGTCTGTGAAAGAAGGCTTCACAGTGTGAGGTAGGCCTTAGTCTGTGAAAGAAGGCTTCACAGTGTGAGGTAGGCCTTAGTCTGTGAAAGAAGGCTTCACAGTGTGAGGTAGGCCTTAGTCTGTGAAAGAAGGCTTCACAGTGTGAGGTAGGCCTTAATCTGTGAAAGAAGGACTCACAGTGTGAAGTAGGCCTTAATCTGTGAAAGACTGGCCTCACAGTGTGAGAGTAGGCCTTTGTGAGTGAGAGAAAGTCTCACAATGTGAAAGAAGGCCTCACAGTGTGGCCTTTGTGAGAGAAAGTCTCACAATGTGAAGTAGTGAGAAGGCCTTAATCTGTGAAAGAAGGCCTCACAGTGTGAAGTGAAGCCTAGGCCTTTCTGTGAAAGAAGGCTACACAGTGTGCGGTAGGCCTTAATCTGTGAAAGAAGGCCTCACAGTGTGACGTAGGCCTTAGTCTGTGAAAGAAGGCTTCACAGTGTGAGGTAGGCCTTAGTCTGAAGGCTTCACAGTGTGAGGTAGGCCTTAGTCTGTGAAAGAAGGCCTCACAGTGTGAGGTAGGCCTTAATCTGTGAAAGAAGGCTTCACAGTGTGAGGTCGGCCTTAATCTGTGGAATAAGGCTTCACAGTGTGCGATAGGCCTTAAAGAAAGGGCTCACAGTGTGAAGTAGGCCTTAGTCTGTGAAAGAAGGCTCACAGTGTGAAGTAGGCCTTAATCTGTGAAAGGGCTTAATCTGTGAGTGTGAAAGAAAAGGCCTCACAGTGTGAAGTGAGGCCTTAATCTGTGAAAGAAGGCCTCACAGTGTGAGGCTCTTAGGCAATGTGGCCTTTGTGAGGCCTTAATCTGTGAAAGAAGGCCTCACAGTGTGCGGGAGGCCTTAATCTGTGAAAGAAGGCCTCACAGTGTGAAGTAGGCCTTCATGTGAGAAGGCCTTAATCTGTGAAAGAAGGCCTCACAGTGTGCGGGAGGCCTTAATCTGTGAAAGAAGGCCTCACAGTGTGAAGTAGGCCTTTGTGAGAGAAAGTCTCACAATGTGAAGTAGGCCTTCGTCTGTGAGAAGGCCTTAATCTGTGAAAGAAGGCACAGTGTGAAGTAGGCCAGTGTGTGAAGTAGGCCTTCGTCTGTGAGAAGTCCTTAATCTGTGAAAGAAGGCCTCACAGTGTGAAGTAGGCCTTTGTGAGAGAAAGTCTCACAATGTGAAGTAGGCCTTAGTCTGTGAAAGGCCTTAATCTTTGTAAGTAGGCCTCACAGTGTGCAGGAGGCCTTAATCTGTGAAAGAAGGCCTCACAGTGTGAAGTAGGCCTTAGACTGTGAAAGAAGGCTCACAGTGTGAAAGTAGGCCTTTGTGAGAAGGCCTTAGAAAGAAGGCCTCACAGTGTGATGTCTCTTAATCTGTGAAAGAAGGCCTCACAGTGTGAGAGGCCTTAATCTGTGAAAGAAGGCCTCACAGTGTGAAGTAGGCCTTTGTGAGAGAAAGCCTTAATCTGTGAAGAGGCCTCACAGTGTGAGGAGGCCTTAATCTGTGAAAGAAGGCCTCACAGTGTGAAGTAGGCCTTTGTGAGAGAAAGTCTCACAATGTGAAGTAGGCCTTCGTCTGTGAGAAGGCCTTAATCTGTGAAAGAAGGCTTCACAGTGTGCGGTAGGTCTCAACCTGTGAAAAAAGGCCTCATAGTGTGCGGTAGGCCTTAATCTGTGAAATAAGGCTTTCACAGTGTGAGGTAGGCCTTAGACTGTGTAAGAAGGCTTCACAGTGTGAAGTAGGCCTTAATCTGTGAGAAGGCCTGGTGCAAGAAGCTTTGGTGAGAGAAGCCCCAGGTTGTAAATCCTCGTGCAGGAAGCTCTAGTGCAGTGGTTCTCAACCTGGGTCCCCAGAGGTTTTTAGCCTTCAACTCCCAGAAATCCTAACATCTGGTAAACTGGCTGGGATTTCTGGGAGTTGTAAGCCGAAACACCTGGGGAGCCCAGGTTGAGAACCACTGCTCTAGTGTGAAGGTTGAACTCTGTGTCAGGGAAACTTTGTTTTTGTAAACAGTGCAACCATATTATTTTGCTATAAAGAGAAGCCTCCTATGGAAGAGGATTAGGTACCTCTGTACTTGTTGTTATTATATGTTGTTGGGCTCGGCCTCGTGTAAGCCGCACCGATTCCCCTTGGGGAGATGGTAGCCGGGTTTAAGTGAAGTTAATAAATAAATAAATAAATAATCTTTTCTCTCTTTTCTAATAAACAGGCTGACCTTCGGCGAGATTGGGAACTCTCTCTTAGTTTACAAAAGTCTTGCCTTCTATCTTCTATCTCAGGGGTGCCCACATTTTTTCAGCATGCGAGCTACTTATAATAAAACCAAGTCAAAAAGATCTACCGAGAGAAAAGCAGGACGGAGCAGGGGGGGGCGGGCGGGTATCTGGCTTTGGCGCTACCACATCTTGTCCAGGCTTGAGGAGGGTAGTGCCAAGCCAGTGGTGGCATAGCTAGCCACCACTGGCTTGGCACTACCCTCCTCAAGGCTGAAGAAGCTGTGGTAGCGCTGAAGCCGGGGGGGGGGCGGGGCTTGGTGCGGCATGGCTCCGCCCCATCCGGCTGGGATCGACCTCCTTCGGTCCCGGGATCGACCAGTCGATTGCAATCAACTTCCTGGGCAGCCCTGTTCTATCTCATTAACTTCTGCACCTGACAATCCATCCTCGGGAGACCATTCCCCAGAGAAAGGCAGGAATTTGACCTTCAGGATCTACAGGAGAAGCACTTCGTTCATTTTCGAGACTTGAAACTTCAGGCCTTTCAGCAAGGCCGGGACTTGAAAGCTCGGCTGAGAAAAACCATCATGACCATTGACGTCACACACAATTACCGGCTGAACGATAACACTGACTGCCAAAAACCATAACCTTGGTATTAAGAGGAATTAGTGGACAGATATTCCTCTTGGCAGTTGGTCCTGAAAACCTTCAACGGATTTAAAGACCTAACTCAGAGAGCAAGAAAAGCACCATATCGTCTGCATACAACAGGATGAAAATCTTGGGAGGTCGTAAGCACCCCTGTTTTACTCTAAAAGCTCATGTCAGCTTCTTTTCTATCTCTGAAGTGGGACCTTCTCAGATGCGGTGCCCGATGGCCCTCTGTTGGGATGTCTTGGATGGTGTCTTCCTACAGAGCAGATTGGGGTTGGAGTGGATGGCCCTCTATTGGGAGGGCTTGGATGGTGTCTTCTACTACAGATTGGGGCAGATAGCAGGGGGGTGTGGAGTGGATGGCCCTCTATTGGGAGAGCTTGGATGGTGTCTTTCTACATAGCAGATTGGGGTGGGGGATGGCCCTGGGAGGGCTTGGATGGCTCTACATAGCAGATTGGGTTGGAGGGCCCTCTATTGGGAAGGGCTTGGGATTGGGGTTGGAGTGGATGGCCCTTATTGGGAAGGCTGTGTCTTCCTACATAGCAGATTGGGGTGGAGTGGATGGCCCTCTATTGGATGGCCCTCTACATAGCAGATTGGGGTTGGAGTGGATGGCCCTCTATTGGGAGGGCTTAGATGGTGTCTTTGTACATAGCAGATTGGGGTTGGAGTGGATGGCCCTCTATTGGGAGGGCTTGGATGGTGTCTCTCTACATAGCGAATTGGGGTCGGAGTGGATGGTCCTCGGTTGGGGGGCTTGGATAGCAACTTTCCTCCCCATTCAGTCCCCCCATCCGGTACCTTTGGGGAGCTCCCCTCCTCTCCTGCCCAAAGAGCCGGTCCGCTTCCTCTCCGGTTCGGAAGGCCTGCGGGGAGCTTCGGGGCTTTTCTTTGCCAGGGCCGCTTTGGGGAAAGAAAACGCCGTTAGATTCAGAAACAGTCTTGGGTTGTCCCTTGATTGGGACCCCCCCCCCCCAATTCCTACAGTGTAGAACAACCTGCAAGCCCCCCAATGAAAGAAAAGGAGAAGAGAAATGATTATGTTGTGATTTCAGCTTTCGCAAGAATCGCGGGTTCGGCGGCCCGGCGTGCCTTGTTTCCCAGAAAGCCAAACAAGAAGTTTGGCCCAATTCTATTGTGGGTAGGGTTTGATTGTAGGGGAACTATAAATCCCAATAACTACCACTCCCACCCCGATCAAAGCGTGACGGTTCATTCGGGGGATCGTTCCCTGGAGTCCAAGGTGGGGCAAAGCGACATGCGAAAGGAATCCAATCCCAAAGCAGAATGAATGGCCAAGCGAGCGTGCCGTCTGTCCCCACAGAGCTGCGCCTCGTCATTCCTCATTTCAGGGAGTCCCGATTTTTTGAGAACCACCTGGACTCGGCCCTTACCAAGCTTCTTGGCCGGCGGCCCGTGGTCCTCTTGCCCGCTGACCGGCAGCATCCGCCCAGGAGGCAAGAAGCCCTCCTTCTGGAACTTCTCCTGCAGCTTCTTCAGGTGGAAGGCCATCTTCTTCTCCAGCATGGCTTGTTTCTGCAATGGGAGGGCCAAAGGGCGCAATGGTCAACGCTGGGCGCACGAGGTGGGTGGGGACGGGAGTCTCCTTTGGCCGGCCGGACCCTTTCCTCACCCGTTTAAGCTTCGCTTCTTGGGTCTTTCGCTTCTGCTCGTCGATCCGAGCCTCTCGCTTGACTTCATCTCCAACTTTCATGAGGAGGAGCATCTCCTTCCTCTTCCATTCCTGTGGAGAGAGCGTTGGGGGTCAGGCGAGGCCTGGGAGTGCATGCAAACGGGGGGGCACAGCGCATTAGTTCTGCAGTAGGTGCACAAAAGAAAGGAAGTAGTGAAACACAAACACCTTAGGGCAGGGGTGCTCATTAGGTAGATCGCGATCTACTGGTAGATCGCGTAGGGTGTCCTGGTAGATCGCAGGCAGGGCGGGAGGAAGGCTCAGTCCCGCCCCACAGGCTCCTGACGCCACCCAGGTGCAGAAGGAGGTTGGACTGGATGGCCCTTGGAGGTCTCCTCCTATTCTAGGAACCTATTATTATTATCTGAGGCTGAATGGCCATCTGTGAGGAATGCTTTGATTGTGTTTTTCCCTTATGGCAGAAGGAGGTTGGACTGGATGGCCCTTGGAGGTCTCCTCCTACTGTAGGAACCTATTGTTGTTGTTGTTACTAATATTATTAGTAGCAGAGGCTGAATGAATATCATCATCATTATTATTATGAATAAATTCAGGGGCTTATTATACTCACATTTAGTTGAATTCAGTCTTAAAATATATTATATGGCTCTCACTGAAATACATTTCCAAATATTTTGCTTTTATGGCTCTCTGAGTCGTGGGTAGGGAGATCATTTTGACTTGGTTGTTTTAGAAGTAGCTCGCATGCTGAAAATGTGGGAGCACGCCTGCCTTAGGGTAAAGTAACACCCAAGAAGGATAAGCAGGAAATTCTGTTATAAATGGCAGTTCCTAATTGGTTCTGTCTTAAAAACTGCCGATAATGAAATAATAATGAAGTTTTGAAAGTTTTGTTAGAGTTCTGAAATGTTCACCACCAGAACTTTAGCAACACTGTAGAAGCAAAGCACCAGCACCACCTAGTGGTCACCACCAGAACTTTAGTGGTCACCACCAGAACTTTAGCAACACTGTAGAAGCAAAGCACCAGCACCACCTAGTGGTCACCACCAGAACTTTAGCAACACTGTAGAAGCAAAGCACCAGCACCACCTAGTGTTCGCCACCAGAACTGTAGTTTTTTAAGTACTTTAGAACAATTTAGAACCATGATTGCCCAGGCTACTATCTATCTATCCATCCATCGATCCTATCCTAGAGTTGGAAGGGATCCCAATGACCGTCTAAACCAGTGGTTCCCAAACTTTTTTGGCCTACCACCCCCTTTCCAGAAAAAAAATGTACTCACCGCCCCCCTAGAATTTTTTTTTAAAAAATGTAATAGCAGTTAAACAGATAGATATATGTATTAATGCAGTGCTTCTCAACCTTTCTAATGCTGTGACCCCTAAATAAGGATCCTCATGTTGTGGTGATCCCCAACCATATTTTTGTTGCCACTTCATAAATAATTTTGCTACTCTTACGAATTATAATGCAAATATCTAATATGCAGGTCAAAGCAAAGGGGGCAGGGCCAAAGAAGAGGGCCGCACAACCCCTCTTAAATGGCCAATCGTTCACCGCCCCCCAAATTCCCCTGAGCCTCCCACCGCCCCCTTGGATTGCCTCACCGCCCACCAGGGGGTGGTACCGCCCACTTTGAGAATCAGTGATCTAAAGGAACCCTCTGTAAGTATGTATGTAAATGGATCTATCTATCTATCTAATCTATCAATCATATGCCATAGTTGGAAGGGACCCCAAAGGCCATCCAGTCCAACACTCTGTACGTATGTGTATAGCATTATCTAGATGGCCCTGAGTTCAGATGTCTACCGATGGGGAGAATTTCTTCTCTGACAGAAGGGGGCTGGACTGGGGGGCCTTTGGGGGTCCCTTCCACCTCTATCATGGGGCTCAATGGGGGTGACCCTTCATCATCACCTCTTCCATCTTCTTCCTCAGGAGGAGCTGCTTCCGTTGCTCCAGCCCGGTCTTCTTCCCCTCACCCTGAGCTACAGCCAGGCGCCGGTTTTCTTCCGCCAGCTGCTCCAGCTTCTCCAGCTCTTCATTGATCATCTCGAGATACCTATAGAAGGGGGAACGGGACAGGTCAGCTGCTGCGGCCAAGGGTCAAGAGTGGCAGTACTCTCGCTCCCATTCTCTTCATTATTTGGGGGGGGGGGGGCTCACTTGTTCCGCATGACAGCCTCCTGCTCCTGGATGGTGGGCCTCTCCTCCTTCAGGAGCCAATCCCTGTATTTGGAGGTGTCCAACCCTTCGGGGAGGACTTGGGGGTCTTGCAGTTTGGTTATCTGCTTCTCCAGCATTTCCTGCCAGGAAAGGAAAAAACGGGGAGGCCCATTCATTTCACCTTGCAAATTGCTCTCTGCTGCCCCTTTGTGGCTGGGGTGGATATTGCAGCCTGAATCCAACTTCCCGTCTGTAAGTTAATATGCATCCATTGCTCTCTGCTGCCCCTTTGTGGCCAGGATGGATATTGCAGCCTGAACCCAACATTCCTGCCTTGAATGAAAACATCCATTGCACACCATCCAGTCTGACCAATAAGGGAGAGAGAGAGAGAGAGAGAGAGAGAGAGAGAGAGAGAGAGAGAGAGCATCCTAGAGTTGGAAGGCACCCTCAAGACACCCTAGTTTGACTCATAAGAGATAGATAGATAGCTCCATCTATCTTTTATGGGTCTATCCCACCCAAGGATTCAATCAATCATCTATATGTCTCTATTTAATTAATTGATTTATTGAATCAATCTGTATATTTGACCTCTATGTGATTGATTGATTGATTGAATGAATGAATGAATGAATCTATTTGACGAATAGATCGATGATTGATTTAATTAATTAATTTAATCCACCTGTCTATTTGACAATCAGATAGATGACTGATTTATTGATTGAATCAATTTTTTTGACAAATAGATAGATGATTGATTGATTGAATCCTAGGGTCGGAAGAGACCCCAAAGGCCATCGACCCATAAGAGATAGATAGATAGATAACTGAATACACCTGTCCAACAAATAGTTAGATGATTGATTTATTGAATTAATGCAGTGTTTCCCAACCAGTGTGCCATGGCACACTAGTGTGCCGTGAGCGATCATCAGGTGTGCCGTGGGAAATGGGAACCTCCAACACCCTTTCTTCCCCCTCCTGCTGAACACTTTTTCTTCTCCACTCGGGCTCCCTTCTTCCCAGCCTCGCTCTGCTCGCTTTGCCTCGCTTTGCTCTGGGGCGAGTCTGCGCAGTAGCGCCCGCACGGGTCACGTCTTCCTCCCTCCCCCCTCCCCTCCTGAACACGCTCACGCTGCCCCCTCGGATCAAAATAGCGGCAGAAGCGGCAGTGTAGAAGAAGAAGTAAGTGTTGGGCAGGAGAGGGAAGAAAGGGCGCGAAGGGGGAGGAAGAGGTCTCTGTCGAAAGCTGGCATGGGCAAACTTGGACCTTCCAGGTGTTTTGGACTCCAACTCCCACCATTCCTAGCAGCCTCAGGCCCTTTTCCCCTCAGCCACTTAAGCAGGAAAGGGCCTCAGGCTGTTAGGAATGGTGGGAGTTGAAGTCCAAAGCACCCAGAGGGCCAAAGTTTTCCCATGCCTGTTTTAGGGACCTTAAAGTGGTGAGCCTCCTTCCAACATTGTGATTCTGGATAGAAAACAAACAACAACATAACATAACATTGTTTGAATCCACAGTGCTCTCTGGGTGTAGATGAACTACAACTTCCAAACTCAAGGTCAATTCCCAAGCAAACCCTTTCAGTACTTTCTGTTGGTAATGAGAGTTCAATATGCCAAGTTTGGTTCAATTCCATTGTTGCAAGAGTTCAGGATGCTCTTTGATTGTGTGTTAACTATAAATCCCAGAAACTGTAACTCCCAAATATCAAGGTCTATTTTCCCCAAACTACATCTGTGTTCACATTTGGGCATCTTGAGTATTCATGCCAAGTTTGGTCCTGATCCAACATTGTTTCTGTCCACAGTGCTCTCTGGATGTCGGCGAACTACAACTCCAAAACCCAAGGTCAATACCCACCAAACTCTTATAGTATTTTTTCTTGGTTCTGGGAGTTCTGTGTGGGAAGTTTGTGTCTTTCCGCCATTCCTGCCAGGATATCTATGTTGTGTTCATCGAAACAGGCCCAGGTTTCACACTGAGTGTATAAATACATTTAAAAACATATTAACTATATGTATTACTGTGTTAGAGTGTCATTTTGTGTCATTTTGGTTGGTGGTGTGCCCCAGGATTTGGTAAATGTAAAAAATGTGCCGTGGCTCAAAAAAGGTTGAGCGGCAAGCGAGCCGGGGGAGCAGGGAGCGGGCGGTGACCCGCACTCACTGCTGGCCCGGCCGGGCCTCCCCCCCCCTTCCAAGCCAAGGACAGGAGGAGAAGAGGACCTGCACCGGCCGTGAGCCCGGGGGCGCAGCGGCCGGCGCAACTTGAAAAGGCGCCACTGACAGCGGCGCGGAAAGGAAGAAGACAGCGGGGAAGCCAGCGGGGAAGCCAGGGGCGCCGCGGACGGCACCCACACACAGGGGATTGACCCCCCCACCAAAAGACAGGAGGTGAGCGGAGACAACCATAAGGAGAGGAGCAGAGGAGGGGGAAGAAGAGCCTGACAGGCAAAAGCTGGGAGTGAGGGAGAAGAGGCCTGCAACGGCCACAAGATGGCGGCTGAAGCCCTCTAAGGGGAAGAAGAAGGGAGTTTTGGCGGGAGCGCCATCTTGGAGAGGGGGATTGAAGTGGCTCTTTCTGCCCTCTCCACAAGAAAGCAGGAGGCACAAGCACAGAAGCCCCTGCTGGACCACTTATTGCCAGTAGGTAGGGGGGGGGGGGACAAAATCAATATAAAGATAAAAACAAAAGAAGAAGGCAAAAGAAGAACAAAGCCAAAAACAAAAGGGGGGAATAGACAGGAGGTGGAGCAACCCAAAGCCCTCTCCCTAATACGCAACAGGGAGGAAAGGCAGGCTAAATAAGTGAATAACTGTACAAGTAAACAAACAACAAATAAATACAAACGGTACACCTGAAGAGTAAAAGAGCGGAGGATGAGTCAGGAAGAGGGAGCAGAAGAGGAGGAAATAACGCTGGGGGATGTCCTCGCAGAGCTGCGAAAGATAGGGAAGGCCCAAGACGGCTTCCTGCGGAGGATGGATGCCATGCTGTACCGGCAGGAAGACCAAATGGGCGCGAACCGGGGTCATCCTCTACAGGAAAGATCAGAAACAAATGAAGAGGCGCTCCCCACAGGGCCAGGGCTGCCGATCTCCTATGAGGATGGAGAGGACGCCCCCCAGGCCAAGGGAGAGAGAGCAACAAAAGGTGCAGGTGGAAAGGAAAGAGGGAAGGAGAACGTAATGCCATGGGCAGGATCAGAGGAAAGAGGACCATACCCCAGAAGTAGGGAGGCAGACCTGCTGGAGGCTGCAGGAATGACCGTGAAGAGCCCTAACACCTCTGCCCTCCAAGAAAGAGAAGAGGGGAAGAACCAAGAGGTCACTGCAGCACCCAAAAACCCCAGCCGGGATGCAGCTAAGAAGGACGACAAAAAGAATGGGACGCAGCCCACTAGGAAGAGAGGCCGGGCGGGAGCAACCCAGCAAGGAGGGAAGAATAACCTGAAGAAAAGCTGCCCTTACTCTCTGGAGACGTACTTCAGGCCTGCGAGATGCGGCATCCCGGGGATGGACACGGAAGGCCTCGAATCGCCCAGGGAGAACGGCTAGAATGGAGGTTGGAGGACGGGAAGGGGGCACGGGTCTGGCTATGCTGGAGGACAGGAAATGGACAATGGGCATCAAACGCTGGAAAGATTTTGGGGGCTGCAGGGAAAAAACAAAAAAGGTTGAAAAACATGGAATTAATGAATCCATCTATCTATTTGACAGTTAGATAGATGATTGATTTATTGATTGAACCAATCTATTTGACAAGTAGCTAGATGATTGATTGATTGATTGATTGAATCCTAGGGTTGGAAGAGACCCCAAAGGCCCAAAAGAGATAGATAGATAATAATTGATTGATTGATCATTAGACGCCTAGAGTTGGAAGAGACCCCAAAGGCCATCAGGTCCAACCCATAAGGAAGAGAGATAGACTGAGAGAGAGAGAATCCTAGAGATACATACAAATTCAGCTTAAGAACCAACCCACAGAGCCTCTCTTGTTTGTAACTTGGGGGCGGCCTGTATCCCAAGCCCTGTCCTGTTGGGGAGGGGTTTACCTGCTCCCGGAGGTAGTGCTTCTCAAACTCCAGCTTCAGGGAGGTCAGGTACTGTCTGTATTGGTTGAATTCCTTCAAGGAACACACCACCTGCGCAGAGGGAAGGAAAGCCCATCGCCCCCGGATTAAGAGCGGATTTCCATAAGAGAGAGAAGACCCCAATATGAAACCTTCTCTATCCTGTCCTAAGGAAGGGTCCCCCAAAGGGTCACCTAGACAACCCCCCCCCCCCGGGACCTTCCCAGCGCCTGACCTTGTTCTTGTCGGTGACGAACCCTGCCCTCTTGAGCCGCCTGAGGTTGTGCTTCCTCCTGTAGAAGGCCTTCAGGTGCGGGTCGTGGAGGCTCTTGTACTTGGAAGGCATCCGGTTACAGTAAGGGTCGGTCAAGTCAAAGGTGGCTGAAGGCTGGTACAGCTGGACGGAAGGGCATCGGTCAGGCAGGAATCCCAGAGAAAGAGCAGGCAGGTAGGTGG
>JARBWK010000173.1:0-35000 GCA_030556195.1 Anolis apletophallus | reverse complement strand
CCCTGGAGGCCAGAGGGGCCAGAGGGGCAGGACATGAGTGGCAAGGGGGGTCCGGCCTCGGAGGGGGTGGCCCCAGGGGGGGCGGGCCCCGGTGTCTGCATCCCGGGTCCCGGGGAGAAGGTGGCCCACGATTTCCAGATCCTGGTGCAGAAGGTGCAAGGACTTCTTCCATCATCCTTCCTTCTCTAGTTCTATGTGTGCCTGTCTGTCTATTATCAGGTTTGGACTGGATGGCCTTTGGGTGCCCCTTCCAATTCCCATGATTCTGGGGCACTAGGATCCTATCTGGAGCCCCCGGTGGCACAGCAAGATGCTGAACTTGCAGGCCAAAAGGTTGCAGGTTCAATTTGGCGGGGCGGTATGAGCTCCCACTGTTAGGCCCAGCTTCTGCCAATCTAGCAGTTCAATCTCCATCCATCCATCCATCCATCCATCTATTCAACTATCCAGCTATTTATTCATCTATCCATCCATCCATCTATCTATCCAGCTATTTATTCAGCTACCTATCCATCCATCTATCTATCTATCCATCCAGCTATCAATCTATCCATCCATCTATCTATCCAGCTATCTATTCATCCATCCATCCATCTATCTATCCATTGAACTATTTATCCAGCTATCTATTCATCTATCTATCCATCCATCCATCCATCTATCTATCCATCTATCTATCTATCTATCTATCTATCCATCCATCCATCTATCTATCCATCTATCTATCCATCCATCCATCCATCCATCCATCTATCTATCTATCCATCTATCTATCCATCCATCTATCTATCTATCTATCTATCCACATATCCATCCATCCATCCATCCATCCAACTATCTATCCAGCATCCATCTGTCTATCCATCCATTTATCTGGCCTTTCATCCATCTATCTATCCATCCATCCACCTATTCATCTATCTATCTATCTATCTATCTATCAACCTGTGTATCTTCCTACGTACTTACCTACCTACCTATATCTATCCCAGGAGGCTGGACTGGAAGTTTCCTTGGGGATTTTTCATGATCCTATGGTACTCTGATCCCATAATCTCTCCATCTCTCCCCTCTCTGTGTTGGAGGTGGACAAAATGGCCTCCGGGGCCCCTTCTATGCCGTGGTTCGTTCCATGATCCCATCATCCCTCCCTCTGTGTGTGTTGGGGAGTGGGCTGGATGGCCGCTGGGGGTCCCTTCCACTCCATGATCCCATCATCCCCCCATCGTTCCCTGCAGGTGGGGGGCTGCCCAGAGTTGCTGCTGATCGGGGAGGCACTCGGGGGCCAGGACATCCACGCCATGATGTCGTCCTTCGTGGAGGACCTCTTTGCGGCCCATGCCCTCCTGGAGGCAGCCAGCGCCCCCTGCTCCATCGCCGGCAAGCGCTGCCAGCTCATCTTCTTCCTTTGCCGGGCTGAATGTTTGAAAAGGAAGCAGGCCGAGCTGCGGAAGTCAGGAAAGGGCTTCAGGCTGTTAGGAATGGTGGGAGTTGAAGTCCAAAGCACCCAGAGGGCCGAAGTTTTCCTATGCCTGTTTTAGGGACCTTAAAGTGGTGAGCCTCCTTCCAACATTGTGCCCCCCCCCCAAAAAAAAAAATCCACCACAACTCCCACAATTCCTAAACAGCCTCAGGCCTTTTCCACAAGGCCTTACACCAGGCATGGGCAGACCTCGGCCTTCCCTCCAAGGGTTTTGGACTCCAGCTCCCACCATTCCTAACAGGCGCCTTCCATTTCCCCCCTCAGCCGAGTTTTGCCCATGCCTATTGTAAGGCCTTGTGGAACTACAGCTCCCAGGATCCCCCACCCAGCCTTGAGCGGTGCTAGCCTGCCCTCCCCCCTTCGGTGAGCTCATTTACCTGCGGGGTGAGAGGGAGCTCCCGCCGTCCCTGCCGCCTCGGAGCAGGAGCAGCGCCTCCTTGGCACCGAGGCTTCCCTGTGCAGCTGGATGCTGTCTGGCGGGCGGGGGAATGCGCCCCACGCAGCGGCGTCCTTTGCCTACCGGTAGGACCGCCCCTGCCCAGACCATGCAAGGCCTTAAAGGTTAGCACCAATGCTTTGAAGGCAATCCGGTGCTCGATAGGGAGCCAGTGCAAGCGCTGTAGGACTGGTGTGATGTGGCACGATAGTGTCACTCCAGCCAGCAGTCGAGCCGCAGCGTTTTGCACCATCTTCAGTTTCCGGATTACCGACAAAGGAAGGCCAATGTAAAGGGCGTTACAGTAGTCCAGTCTCGAGATGACCGTGGCCTGGATTACCGTGGCCAGGTCATCACCAGAAAGGTAGGGCGCCAGCCGCCTTGCCTGGCACAGGTGGAAAAACGCTGCTCTGCTCACGGTGGAGACCTGAGTCTTCATCGCCGGCAGAGGGTCCAGTTGGACCCCCAGGCTTTTAACCAGAGGCGATGGGCTATCACCATTCCTTATTGGCAGCCGGACCTCCCCCCCCCCCCCCGGGCGACCCAACCACAGGACCTCCGTCTTCGACGGGTTCACCTTCAATCTGCTGGCCCGTAGCCACCCAGTCACGGCTTCAAGGCACTGATGGAAATAATCGGGTACAGAGTCCGGCTGGCCTTCCATCCTCAGCACCAGCTGGGTGTCATCAGCGTACTGATGACACTCCAGACCAAAAATACGCACCAGTTGGGCCAGTGGACGCATACAGGTGTTACATAATAGAGGGGAGAGGATAGCCCCTTGGGGGACCCCACAGTTAAGGGGGACCCTTTCCGAGACCATCCCTCCCCTCTCCACCCGTTGTCCCCGATCTTGGAGAAAGGAGGCCATCCATTTAAGGGCGGACCCCCTAACTCCTGTCATGGCTAAACGGTGGATCAATAGAGCAGTGTTTCCCAACCAGTGTGCCGGGGCATACTAGTGTGCCGTGAGCAATCATCAGGTGTGCCTTGGGAAATTGGATCCTCCAGGAGGGGAGGGGGGAGAGTCTAGTGCAGGGGTGCTCACACTTTTTCAGCATGGGAGCTACTGATTAAAAAACCAAGTCCCAAAGATCACCTACCCAGAAATATAAAAAACGTATAACTATTTTCTTATTTATTTATCTATATTTATTATTCATTTTTATGTACCGCTCCTTCCAGCAGGCTCAGGGCAGTTTACATAAAATGAAGTTATAAAACATCAACATTTCAATTTAATAACAATATAAAACAGAGCATAAAAATACATCCAACCACCCCTTTTCTCCCACACTGCCATATTACCACACATATTATCAGCCAGAAAGTAAGAAGAGAGGCTTTTGAACTGCAAGGCCATTTAATACTCAGCAAGGTAAACAAAGGGGAATGCAAAAATACATCCAACCACCCAATTTCTCCCACATTTCCATATTACCCAACATATATTTCTCAAGGAACAAAGCAAGCAGAGAGGCTTTGGAGCTAAAAGGCCATTTTTAAACATTAAAAATAAACAAAGAGACATGCCACAGAACAATCAAGCACCCACCCCCAAGTAAAAAGACCGACCTTTGAGATGTGGTAAGGAAATGACCCCAAAGCGTCCTCCTCCTCCATCTCCATCATTGCTCCTATTTCCACACCGCCAGCATGCGTGCCACCTCCAAGAGCTCACGAGAAGTCCGAGGGGCAGAATGGGCACTTCTGCGCATGCACGCGGGGCTAGCCATGCATCTCATAATCCAGGCCCACCCCCTTTGGTCTCCTACGACTCTGAGTAGCTGGAGAAGGACGGAGGGAGGAGGAGGAATCCAAAGAGGGGGCCCATTCTGCCTCTTGGACTCTGGAGCTTTTGGAGGTGGCGCGCGAGCAGGAGCGGGAGGAGCAACGAGGAGGACTTCTTTGCAGCGTGCAGGGGCGCGTGAAGAGGACCAACTGCAAAAAAACCTGGTCAGGGGCCTCAAGATCACCAGGATGAGGCCCAAAGATCACCCTGGTGATCCTGATCACCATTCTGAGCACCCCTGGTCTAGTGTGTTGAAGTATAAAAACCCTAAGAAACATACCTAGTTAAAAGCACAAAATTACAAACAACCCCCCTTCCCACCCGTTGTCTACTTGGTCTCTCCCTCTCCATGCATTGGGAAGGTCTGCCTCCCTTTCCTCAAGTAGAGACCTCCTCTTGCCTCCCCCTCCCCTGGGCCTAATGCCGGATGGTTCAGTCCAGCATCGGCCCTGCCCCTCTGTCCTCCCCCTCCTCCCTGGTGCCCGCGAAACCGTTCTCGGCCTCCGGCTCCCTGCCCGCCGCCACCTCCATCCTTTCTGCCACCGCCCCGAGATCCTTCCTGCCTACTGGTGAGTGAGGTTCCTGCCAGCCCTAATTCGAGATGGGAAGTGTGTGCCTTTTTGCCATTCCTGCCAGGATTTCTATGTTCTGTTGATCGAAACAGGCCCAGGATTCACACTGAGTGTATAAATACATTTAAAAACATATTAACTATATGTATTGCTGTGTTAGAGTGTCATTTTGTGTCATTTTGGTTGGTGGTGTGCCCCAGGATTTTGGAAATGTAAATAGTGTGCCGCGGCTCAAAAAAGGTTGGGAAACACTGCAATAGAGAATGGTCGACTGTGTCAAATGCTGCCGTGAGGTCCAATAACACGATCAGCGCTGACCCGCCTTGGTCCAACGGGCAGCGCAGCTGGTCTGTGATAGAGACCAGCACAGTCTCTGTCCCATGCCCAAAGCGGAAGCCAGACTGGAAGGGATCTAATCCGGCTGTATCGTCCAAGAACTGCTGCAGCTGTCCCGCTGCTGCCCTCTCAATCACCTTGGATGCGATGGAGTATCTTGGCTTGGGAAATCGCCAGAGGGAAATCTCTCCGCAGGGAAGTGAATGTCTATTGAAGGGATAGATGGGCTCATAGCTACCACTGGTTCAGCCTTTGATCTTCTCATGCTTTGGACTTGCACAAGTCTGGAGGGTTCGGATGGTGGCTACCCTACTGTGTTCTCCCCTTCCCAGGTGAAGCAGTTTGTCCGGCGGTCTCCTTGCGCCCTGGTGGGGGTCATCATGGAACCCACCAAAGGGGAGGCTCTGACAGCCCGGGCCCAGCTGCTCCAGCTCCTACGAGGAGTCTTCCCCAAGATCCCCAAAGGCAAGGGCCAGGCCATCGGCCCTTCTGACGACTTGGAGCTGGAGGACATCGAGGTGGAGGCGGAGATCTACATCCCCGGGCAGCCCAGGGGCAAGCTGGCCATCATGAAGGCCGCCTGCCGGGCCTCCGAGGCCCTGGATCAAGGTAAGTGGAGTTTGACCAGATGGCCTTTGGGGGTCCCTATTTAAACCCCTAGCCTTCTATGATTCTGTAAGCAGAGTCTGGATGGCCACCTGTCAAGAAGGATTTAATGGGGTCATTAATAAATTATTATTATTATTATTATTATGGATAATATAATAGTAATGCCATCTTCGTGCTGGGCAGAAAAGGGACTGAATGGCCCTTGGGGGACTCTGCCAGGAAGGATTTAATGAGGTCTTCAAAATAATAATAATAATAATGATACAATTAAATTACAATAAATAATAAATTAATAATTATAGTAATCTCTATCTCTATCTCTATATCTTTTTCATGGCACGGCCTGGCTCCTCCTCCTCCGCACAGCTTCAGCTCTCCCACAGCTTCTCCAGCCTTGAGGGGGGCAGGGCCAAGACAGCATTGTGCTGGCTCTGCCACCGCTGGCTTGGCACTATCCCCTCAAGGCTGGGAGAAGCTGTGGGAGAGCTGAAGCTGGGTGGAAGGGATGGGGTATGGCGCGGCCTGGCTCCTCCTCCTCCGCGCAGCTTCAGCTCTCCCACAGCTTCTCCAGCCTTGAGGGGACAGTGCCAAGCCAGCATTGTGCTGGCTCTGCCACCGCTGGCTTGGCACTGCCCCTTCAAGGCTGGAGAAGCTGTGGGAGAGCTGAAGCCGGGGGAGGGGGCGGGGCATGGCGCGGCCTGGCTCCTCCTCCTCCGCCCAGCTTCAGCTCTCCCACAGCTTCTCCAGCCTTGCGGGGACAGTGCCAAGCCAGCATTGTGCTGGCTCTGCCACCGCTGGCTTGGCACTATCCCCTCAAGGCTGGGAGAAGCTGTGGGAGAGCTGAAGCTGGGGAAGGGATGGGGCATGGCGCGGCCTGGCTCCTCCTCCTCTGTGCAGCTTCAGCTCTCCCACAGCTTCTCCAGCCTTGAGGGGACAGTGCCAAGCCAGCATTGTGCTGGCTCTGCCACCACTGGCTTGGCACTGCCCCCTCAAGGCTGGAGAAGCTGTGGGAAAGCTGAAGCCGGGGGGAGAGGGCGGGGCATGGCATGGCCTGGCTCCTCCCCCGGCTCCGGCACTCCCAGCAGCTTCTCCCAGCAGGCCACCATCCCCCAGCCATTCTTTAGTGTGTTAGAGTGTCATTTCAGGCCCGGATTAACAGTTTTGGCGCCCTAGGCCATACTCTGGAAGGTCCGCCCCTGGGGGCGAGGCCGCTTGCGGGGTGGGGCCGCTTGCGGGGGCGGGGCCACTTGCGGGCATGCGTGGCAGGGCGCGAGCGGCTCGGCGCCCTCTGCCATGTTCCTGGGTGCTGCAGCGGCCGCCCGGGAGCTTACCTTCCTTCCTCTTCCTTCTCCGAAGGAAGGGAAACCCCCGGGCAGCCGCTGCAGCACCCAGTAACATGCCGAGCCGCTCTGTGAAGGAAGGAGCGGCGCCCTTGCGAGCGACGAATAGGCGGGGGGGAAGTCCTGCTCTTAGGGCTTCTGACGTGGCTTCCCTCCGCCTCCTCCTTGCTCGCGTCGGCCCTGCGCCTCTTTTCTTCACTGCGCAGGCGCAGAAGCAAGCACCCGAAGATTTAATTTTTTTAAAAAAAAATATTATTATTTCAATTTGGGGGGGTCCGGACCTGCCGTCCACTCCCCCAATGGCTGCCGCCCTAGGCCATGGCCTAGGGAGGCCTTATGGGTAATCCTGGCCTGTGTCATTTTGTTTCATTTTGGTTGGTGGCGTGCCCCCGGATTTTTTAAATGTTGAAAGTGTGCCGCGGCTCAAAAAAGGTTGGGAAACACTGCCTTAGGGTCCCTTAACTCTATGTCTGATGGTAATAATAATAATAATAATAATATGATAAGAATAGTAATTCTGTCTTCCTTTATGGCAGAATGGGGTTGGACTGGGTGGCCTTTGGGGTCCCTATCAACTATGAGTCTGATGATGATGATAATAATAATAATTGATAATAATACTAATCCTGTCTTCCTTTATGGCAAGTGGGGGTGGGACTGGATGACGATTGGGGTCCCTCGCAACTCTAGCATTGTATGGACTGCCTGGAGGCCAACGGAGATACTTTGTGTGGAGGGCCTGAATCATGGGCTGTCGGGAGGGCTTCGATGGGCCCGCCATCAGTGGTCCAGCAGGGCTGGACTGGACTGGGTGGCTTCTGGGGGTCCCTTCCAAGTCGGACATCCCACCAACCCACTCGTCCCACGCAGGTCTGCTGGAGGCTGCGGCGGCGAAGGAGGCGGGGGTCTCCACTAAGAACCCGCTGCTCCCCCTTGCAGGTTCCCCGCGGGCCCGGAGGGTCTTCAAGGGGCTGCTGGGCCTGATGCTCTTGGCGGGCCTCTCCTCCGCGGTCTGGTGGCACTTCGACAAGATACAACCCTTCATTGAGGCCCTCCATCTTTAAAGCAGGTAGGTAGATGTTCTCTCACCTTTCCAGCTAGGGACGCAGGGCCATCTGTCGGTAGGGATCAGTTGGTGTCTCCCTTTATAGGTTTGGACTTGCATGACCTTTGGGGTCCCTTCCAACACTATGAATCCAATAGTAGTAGTAATAATAATACATGATAATAATATAATAGTAATTACATCTTCCTCCTTGGCGGAATAGGGTTGGACTGGATGGGGGTCCCCACCAACTATTATATGTCTAATAATACTAAAATACAATAATACTACTAATAATGATAATAAGTGATAATTGATAATATAACAGTAATGCTAGATGATGATGAAGATGATGATTTTGATAATAATAATAATAGTAATAATAATATAGTAATTCCATCTTCCAGCTTGGCAGAAAAGGGTGGGACTGGATGGCCTTTGGGGGTCCCTTCCAACTACTATATGTCTAATAATAATAAAATACAATACTACTACTAATAATAATTAATGAAAATGGAAAATATAATAGTAATGTTAGATGATGATGATGATGATGATAATAATAATATAGTAGTTCCATCTTCCATCTTGGCAGAAAAGGGTGGGACTGGATGGCCTTTGGGGGTCCCTTCCGACTGAAAAATAATAATAATAATAGATAATACAGTGTTTTTCAACCTTTTTTGAGCCGCGGCACATTTTTTACATTTACAAAATCCTGGGGCACACCAACAACCAAAATGACACCAAATGACACTCTAACACAGTCATACATATAGTTAATATGTTTGAAAATGTATTTATACACTCAGTGTGAAACCTGGGCCTGTTTCGATGAACACAACATAGATATCCTGTCAGGAATGGCAGAAAGACACACACGAAGGTCTTGCTCAACAGCTGTCAGTCTCTCTCTGTGTTTAGTTTTTATCGCAGTCAAGCTAGAGAAGCTCATCTCACACAGATATGTGGTTGAAAACAAGAGCAATGTCAAAATAGACCAACAGAAAATATTGGAAGGCTTTGGTGGGCATTAACCTTGAGTTTTGGAGTTGTAGTTCACCGACATCCAGAGAGCACTGTGGACTCAAACAATGTTGGATCAGGACCAAACTTGGCATGAATACTCAAGATGCCCAAATGTGAACACTGATGGAGTTTGGGGAAAATACACCTTGACATTTGGGAGTTACAGTTTCTGGGATTTATAGTTAACACACAATCAAAGAGCATCCTGAACTCTTGCGACAATGGAATTGAACCAAACTTGGCATATTGAACTCTCATTACCAATAGAACGTACTGAAAGGGTTTGTTTTGGAATTGACCTTGAGTTTGGAAGTTGTAGTTCACCTACACCCAGAGAGCACTGTTAAGTTATGTTGTTGTTTGTTTTCTATCCAGAATCACAATGTTGGAAGGAGGCTCACCAGTTTAAGGTCCCTAAAACAGGCATGGGAAAACTTTGGCCCTCTGGGTGCTGGACTTCAACTCCCACCATTCCTAACAGCCTGAGGCCCTTTCCTGCTTAAGTGGCTGAGGGGGGGAAGGGAAAGGGCCTGAGGCTGCTAGGAATGGCGGGAGTTGGAGCCCAAAACACCTGGAAGGTCCAAGTTTGCCCATGCCAGCTTTCGACAGAGACCTCTTCCTCCCCCTTCCCCTTCACGCCCTTTCTTCCCCCTCCTGCCGAACACTTACTTTTTCTTCTCCACTCGGGCTCTCTTCTTCAGGAGGGGAGGGGGAGGGAGGAAGACGTGACCCGTGCAGGCGCTACTGCGCAGACTCGCCCCACGTCTTCCTCCCTCCCCCCTCCCCTCCTGAACACACTCGCGCTGCCCCCTCGGATCAAAAAGGCGGCAGCGTGAGCAAAGCGAGGCAAAGCGAGCAGAGCGAGGCTGGGAAGAAGGGAGCCCGAGTGGAGAAGAAAAAGTGTTTGGCAGGAAGGGGAAGAAAGGGTATTGGAGGCTCCCATTTCCCACGGCACACCTGATGATCTCTCAGGGCACACTTATGTGCCGCGGCACACTGGTTGGGAAACACTGAGATAATAGATAATGGATCATAATAGTAATTCCATCTTCCTCCTTGACAGAATGGGGTTGGATGGGATTACCTTTGGGGGTCCCTTCCAATTGTATAATAATAATAATAATAATAATAATAATAATAATAATAATAATAATAGACGTTACATCACACAGTCCTAGACGTTTGGGAAGTGTTCGACTTGTGATTTTTTAATAAGGAATCCAACATAAAGATCTCGTTTGCTGTGACATACTGTGGTTTTGTGTCAGTAAATGATGGTAATTGTAATGATAATAATATAATAGTAAATCCAGCTTCCTGCTTGGCAGAATGTTGTGGGAGTGGATGGCCTTCCAACTATATGAATCTGATTATAATAAAACAAAATAACAATAATGAATGATATTAATGGCTAGTAATATATATTATATATATATATATATATATATATATATATATTACTAGCCATTAAAATCATTCATTATTGTTATTTTGTTTTATTATAATCAGATAGAATATTATATTATATTTTATATTATTATATTTTTACATATATATATATATATATATATATATATATATATATAATATAATATTCTATCTCCCTGCCTGGCAGAATGCGGTGGGATTGGATGACCTTTGGGGGTCCCTTCCAATTGAATAATATTATTTGTATAATAATAAATAATAATAGTAGAGGCAGTGGGTGGGGCCATGCAAATTCCACACCAATGGAGAGAGTCAGAAACACTGGGATGCCTGTGGTGGAGGAAACACATTCATTTGTAATGCTTCATTTTAATACATCATTTCTGGGTTTTTTTTCCTCTCCAGATGGTGTTTTCGCAGTCCTGCCTAATAATAAAAAGCCCTCTTGTGTGCTGCATTGTGCTTCGAAGTTTATTTTATTTTGCTTTTAAAAATGTATTTATTTATTTATTGGAATTAGATATTATCCTAATTTAAGCTATTCGACCAGAAATGGGAAAAGAATAGCACAAGATTAGATATTTTGACAAATGGAAGATTTGCGTGAATAATATTACTAATATTGTGATATATACTGTGTGTGTGTGTGTGTGTGTGTATATATATATATAATATAAAAGTCAGTGTTTGCGGTCGATGTTTGCAGGAATATGTGCCAGCGTTTCGATTGGCTGCCATTGTGGGGTTATTTGCATAACGGGCTCTAACTGGCCAGCCTCAGAAATCCAACATTCCACGGCCCCAGACAGAGGGGATTGGTTGCCACTGAAATGGAATTTGCATAACTGCCTCCAAATGGCCAACCACAATCAAACATTCTAAAGTGACTCAGAGGGAAAGGGATAGGCCTCAGGCCCACAGCAATGACAGATCAGGACCAAACTTGGCAAACAGGCGACTAATGCCCCACTTCACTACCTGGTGTGGTTTAGGGCAGGAGGGGCCACGAATGATGGGATTTGCAGTACCTTCACGTCATTCACTTCCCAAACAACACTACAGCCCCTATAAATCACCAACCAGGCCCAAAATTGACAGAAAGGCTTCCTTAACTTGATTTTCCTGACTAGGCCTCAGCTCATGGGATATTGTTAGGCTTCCTTAACTTGATTTTCCTAACTAGGCTCCCGGGACTCGCAGTACCTTCACTAAGTTCCTGAGACCACTGCAGGCCACATAAACATCTAATAGGAACCAGCCTTGGCACACAATGCCTTCCTTAAATAACCCGGGCACCGCCGGGTCCTCAGCTTATATCTATGTGTGTGTGTGTGTGTGTGTGTGTGTGTGTGTGTGTATAATATTGTAATATAATATTGTATTATATAGTAATTATATATATCGTACTGTCTATTCTCCTCTATGAGTCTGAAACATGGGTCACCTATCGCCAACACCTACGACTCCTCAAACGCTTTCATCAGCGCTGTCTTTGCTCAATCCTAAATATACACTGGACCGACTATATCACGAATGTTGCTGTCCTTGAGCAAGCAGGGATCACCAGCATTGAGGCCATGCTATTGAGAACTCAGCTGCGTTGGCAGGGCACGTCTCTAGGATGGAGGACCACCGCCTCCCAAAGATACTACTCTATGGTGAACTCGCAAGAGAGGCGCCCCCCAAAAGAGATATAAGGACTCCCTTAAACAACATCTCAGGCGATCACCAACAATGGTCCATCCTGGCCTCACAACCAAACTTGCCTATCTCAGATTGGCCTTTTTAGTCATCAACGCGCTTGTAAAAAGCGTGGGATGAGTCCTTCCTAAGAATCTTCGTTCATGAAGTAATGCCGATATATATATATATATATATATATATATATATATATACACATACACACACACACACACACACACACACACACACACACAATTGATATTGTATATATAATATTATATTATATAGTAGATATTATATATTCATATTGTAGCAGCAAATCTGGAGTCCCAAAACTCCCAGGTGGTACCTTTTTAACTCTCCGCCGGCGCAGCCGTGAGAGCACAGGAACGAGAAAATGCAACAACCGTACTGCGGGTACAATGAAGCCAAAGTTTATTTGCATACGTCAGCTGACGGGACCTGCCCACAGAACTCGCTGCTTCGGGGCAAGAACCCCGAACAATCTTTAACTATCCCTTATATACACTCTATGGCGGCAGGTCCCTTGTCCCTCCTTTCTTCATTAACATCATTGGTTTACAGCATCAAATCCTTTCTATTATCCAATTAAACATTACATTCTTTGGCATCATATTCTATTTGCACTCCTATTCGCTAAACAGCACTACGCAGTATTAAATTCTTCATTCCCACAGTATGTTATCTGCCATATGGGCAGTCTGTTCTTTAATTTGCAACATTTCTATGCCGTCCTTCTATGCCAGCAAGGAAGAACAGTCTCATTTGCCCATGCGCGGTTCCTACCAATCAGTAACAATGTAGACAAGATACACGCTGGGTGCTAGCTATGCCAATCACGGCCAGTGTAATCAGGAAAGGCACATGATGTACTCTAACAAATCACAGCTTGTGCCTTTCGTACCAATCAGAGTGCATTATTCTCGGAATGGCTTCTAGCATGATTTCTGGCAAACTATCTCGCTATACTAAGGCCTGTGCTTGTGCATCACTCTCTCCTGACTGTACTTCTGCTAAAAGCACCAATTCTGCTTTAATATGTTAATATTGTGATGTAATTCAATATACTAATAATACTAATATAATTATATATAAACATATAATATTGTATTATATAATAGATATTCTATATGCATATATTAATATTGTGATGTAATTCAATATACTAATGTTATGGGGGCAGGGCTTCCCTTCCTTCCTCCTCGTGCCCTCCTTCCTTGACAAGGGGGCGGGGGCGATGGTGAGGGGGGGCGTCATTCCCTCCTCCCCCGCCCCCTCGCAGCGCTCTCCCCCTGCCCTCCCCTGAGAGAGAGAGAGAGAGAGAGAATCATCATTCCGCGCGTTGCGGGTTTTTTTTGGTCCGTGAATTCCCCCCCCCCCCTCGGCTTGCGCCCCTAGGGTGGCCTTATGAGTAATCCGGGCCTGGCGAAGTCGCTCCTAGCCCCAACCTTCGGAACAGCTGAGATCGGCTGTCCCAAGATGAACCCGGAGCTAATGAGTGTAAACACCGGAGCGGCTTCCCTCCCCCCAGGCCAAAGGAAAGTCAGAACGGAAACTTGAAATAGCAGAAATAGATAGGAGAGTGGCAAGGTGTTTATGGAACAGGAGCGGAATTCTTAGATGGAACTTTTCTTCGGCGGATACTGGTTACATTGAAGTCTATGGGATCTCTGTAACCACGGATCCCCCATGCATGGCCCTCACCCTCGGGAAAACAAAGTGGTGGGTGGGAGCAGGCTGGCTGCATCGCGGCCGGCCTGCTGGGCCCCCCTAGCAGCCCGAAGCCTGGCGGTCGGTCGAGGCGAAGAGGGACAGAAGGCAAGGTAAGAAGAAATGGTGGCTTCTATTGTCATGTTAATGTGTGTTTTGTGTTTTTGGAAAACTTTTGGCGGCTGGGGAAAAGGGGAAGTGTGGCGGGGCCTATGCAGGCGAGTGAAGCCTGTGTAGCAGTGAATGGGGGAAAAGTGGGGCGGGAGGAAGAAAGCGTCTTTTGCTGGGTTTTTGGGTGATGCGACTTGGTCCCCAAGGCCGAGGGGATGTTGGGAACTCCCTGCCACAGGATTTCGAGCCAGAACCTTGCTGGCTCGACTCCCGTAGTTCACCTACACCCAGAGAGCACTGCGGACTCAAACAATGTTATGTTGTTGTTTGTTTTCTATCTAGAGTCACAATGTTGGAAGGAGGCTCGCCACTTTAAGGTCCCTAAGACAGGCATGGGAAAAATTTGGCCCTCTGGGTGCTTTGGACTTCAACTCCCACCATTCCTAACAGCCAGAGACCCTTTCCTGCTTAAGTGACTGAGGGGGCAAAAGGAAAAGGGCCAGAGGCTGCTAGGAATGGTGGGAGTTGGAGTCCAAAACACCTGGAAGGTCCAAGTTTGCACATGCCAGCTTTGGACGGAGACTTCTCCCTCCCCCTTCCCCTTCGCGCCCTTTCCCCCCCGTCCTGCCGAACACTTACTTTTCCTTCTCCACTCGGGCTCCCTTCTTCATGAGGGGAGGGGGGAGGAAGACGTGACTCGTGCGGGCGCTACTGCGCAAACTCGCCCCACATCTTCCTCCCTCCCCCTTCCCCTCCTGAACACGCTCACGCTGCCCCCTCGGATCAAAATGGCGGCAGCGTGTGCAAAGCGAGGCAAAGCGAGCAGAGCGAAGCTGGGAAGAAGGGAGCCCGAGTGGAGAAGAAAAAGTGTTCGGCAGGAGGGGGAAGAAAGGGTATTGGAGGTTCCCATTTTCCACGGCACACCTGATGATCGCTCACGGCACACTAGTGTGCCGCAGAACACTGGTTGGGAAACACTGTCATACATATCAAAGTGCCTCTCCATATAGGGAAAGGGGACAGCGAAAACTCACAAACCGTTCCATGTTATAGCCTGGGATAATCCAAAACAAATGGTATGGAAGTCAATACAGTAGTATTCAGGTAGAACCAAGACGGAGGCCGGAAATACAAGCCAAAATGATGATTGTAAATCCACAAGGTGTTGACCCACTATGAGGAGCAAATGCTCATTGAGCGCAGCAGCCCGCGAACGAGCTCCATTGTGTCGATCTCCATAGCTGGATATCCAATAGGGGTATCCCATGCCCGGCCAGGGACTACAACCAGGCCCGGATTACCCATAAGGCCACCCTAGGCCATGGCCTAGGGCGGCACCTTTGGGGGGGCAGCAGGTCCGGACCCCCCCAAAAAGTTTTAATTTTTTTTTAAATTCCAAAAAAATTCCAAAAAAATTCCAAAAAAAATTCCAAAAAAATCCCCAAAAAAGGGCGCCTGCGCACGGCGGCGTAAGTACCATCCATGGCTGCCCCCCCCCCCCTCTTTGCTCTGCTCCCCCGGCCCCACCCCCACCCCGCCTCCTCGCCGGCGAGGAGGGAGGAAGGAAACCCACTCCCGGAGCCGATGCGGGCCTCCCATGGCTCCTCCCTCCTTCCTAAAGCCGTCATGACTCATGCCAGCCTGAAAAGGGTGATTTCAGCCGCTTCTCAGGCCGGCATGGTGGCTTTAGGAGGGAGAGAGGAGCCGTGAGGAGACCTCGCATCGGCTCCAGGGTGGGGCTTTCCTTCCTCCTCCTCCTCGCGCTGGCGAGGAGGCGGGGGCGGAGCCGGGGGTGGGGCGGGGCGGAGCCGGGGGTGGAGATGAGGCGGGGAGAGGCGGAGCTGGGGGAGGGGGCGGGAGGAGCCGGGGCAAGAAGGGGTGGGGGTGGGGTGGAGCCGGGGGAGGGGCGGAGCCAGGGGCAGGGGCGGAGCCTTTGGCCTACGGCGCCAAAAGGGCCTGATCCGGGCCTGACTACAACTCCCTGAATGCGTCGTGGTGGAGTAGGCTCCTAGCCGCAGCCGGTCGATTACAATCTTTTGTCCCACCGCCTTGCCATTGCTGGAGTCAGGGGAACAGCCTTGAAATGGCTGTTGTCCTTTCTCCACAACCGGGGACAGCGAGTGGAAAGGGGCGGTTTGGTTTCCGAGAGGGCTCCACTTACTTGTGGGGTCCCTCAAGGAAGCCATTCTCTCCCCTTTATTATTTAACATCTATATGCGACCACTTGCTGGTCTGGTTCGAAGCTTTGGGCTGGAATGTTATCAGTATGCTGACGACACCCAGCTCATTCTGAAGATGGAAGGCCGACCAGACTCCGTACTCTCTTGTTTCCAACAGTGCCTTGAAGCCGTCACTGGTTGGTAGATTGAGGGTGAATCCAGCAAAGATGGAGATACTGTGGCTGGGTCGCCCGGTGGGTGGGGAGGTTCGACTGCCTAGCTTGGATGGCGAGGCATTACGCCCGACATCCTCAGTAAAGAGCCTTGGGGTCGTTTTAGACCTGTTGCTATCGATGGAAGCCCAGGTCTCCACCGTCAGCAAAACCGCTTTCTTCCATCTGCGGCAAGCTAGGCGTCTGGCCCCCTACTTATCCAGAGACGACCTGGCCGCAATACTGCAAGCCACAGTCCATCTCGAGACTGGACTACTGTAACGCCCTTTACATTGGCCTGCCCTTGTCAGTGATCCGGAAACTAAAACTCGTTCAGAATGCCGCTGCCCGATTTCTCACTGGGACCCCAGTGAGATGTCACATAACACTTATTCTTCAGCAGCTCCATCGGCTTCCAGTCGAGCACCGGATCACCTTCAAGATGATGGTGTTAACCTTCAAGGCCTTGCATGGTCTGGGCCGCTGTATCTGAGGGACCGTCTCTTCCCCTACCAACCCCAGAGGTCACTTCGATACGAACAAATGAATCTCCTGGAAGTGCCGACTTTTAAAAGCGATTCGCCTCACATCGACCCGGCGCAGAGCCTTTTCTGTAGTAGCGCCGTCAATCTGGAACACCCTTCCAAGTGATGTGTGGGCCTTGCATGATCTTCTCTCTTTCATAAGGCCCGCAAGACCCACCTTTTCCGGCTAGCCTTTGATCGCTAAGCTGGAAAATCTTTATTGGTCTAGTTTAATATGTTGTTTTTACTCCTGTGATGCTTTTATTTATTTATTTTATTTATTTATTGTTTCGGCTTCTAGACCGCTCCCTCTAGAAAGCTCGGAGCGGTTTACAGCAATGTAAGCAAGCAATATAAAACATACAGTACTAGCTGTACCCGGCACGCGTTGCTGTGCCCTATTTAGGAGGTGCGAGAAAGTCTGAGTATGTAAGGGTTGGAATTGTTGTTAGTTATGGTGTTGTTGGGGCCATGGCTGTGTCGTTGTGGGTTGTTCTGGTGGGTGGGATGTTGAAGTCCTGGGGAGTTGTTGTTGTGTGGTGTTGCTGGCGTTCTGCATAGCTTGTGGATATACAATGTTTTTTGTCTTTCCGTCTGCTGTGTTGATGTAGAGGTTGATGCTTGTGTGGGTGGGGTACTTTGGAAGTGAGTGGAGGTACTTGAAATCCCATCATCCATGGTGTGCACTCCTCTGAACTGCAGTCGGATGGAGTGTGGGTCATGGGGGCATTGTGTGCCAAGTTTGGTCTTTATCGGTCTTGGTTCTGGGCCACAGTGGTCTGTGGGGAATGATGGGTTTTGAAGTAGTACAATTCCCATTATCCATGGAGGTACTTCAAGTCCCATAATCCATGGTCCACCCTCCTCCAAACTGTAGTAGAATGTAGCGTGGGTCATAGGGGCTCTGTGTGCCAAGGTAGGTTACTGTAAATTCAGGCCATACACAATGTCCCATGAGCTGAGGCCTAGTCAGGAACAGCAAGTTAATGAAGCCTTACTGTCAATTCAGGCCATACACAATGTCCAATGAGCTGAGGCGTAGTCGGGAGAATCAAGTTAATGACGCCTTACTGTCAATTCAGAGCGTAAACAGCATTCCATTAAGTGAGGCCTAGTCAGGGAAATTAAGTTAATGAAGCCTTACTGTCAATTTTGGCGTGGTCTGTGATTTGTAGGGGTGTAAATTTTCTGTGGGAAGTGAATTGGGTGTTTGTGTTTGTGCCTCAGCCCTTTGCCTCATCCTCCTCTGACAGTTTATTTATGGGTCGGAATGTTCATGTTGGCTGGCCAGTACAGGAGTTATGCAAATCCACCCTTAATGGCAGCCAATCATGTTGTCAGAATGTAGAGGCTGGGAGAGTCGTTGGCAGCCCCGGAGGATGCTGGGAAATGTAGTTTTTTTACTTGTTGTTTTGGGGGCCTTTTAGGTTTTGGGGGGGAAAGTTTTTTGTTACAAACCTACCTTGCTTGAGGCCTATTTCTGTTGGCAAGTTTGGTGTTTCTGCGTTGTAAGGTTTCTCTGTTTGGAACGGTCGTTCCATGACGGGAACCCCTTTATATAATAGATAAAACAAGCGACTAGACACCGACTAATCTAAAAATTGTTACAATACTAAAATATTCCTACGCTAGACTAGGCAATAAGCAAGCCATTACTCGACTGGGAACGCCAAGCGAAAAAGAGCCGTCTTGCAGGCTCGACGAAAAGAAGACAGTTCTCCGATTCCTCTGACTTCCTCAGGTAGGGTATTCCACAACATTGGTGCCACCACCGAGAATATACAAAGGAAAAAGCAGCGAAAACGCTGAGCAATATAAGTAAACACACTATATATACACACAGTGCTAAAGACAATAATGGAGTCTGCTCTAGTAAGTCTACAAATATATGTATTATATCATGGATACATAGCATTTATACAATTATATTGGCATAATATCATCATAATGAGTTTCAAAACAAAAGCGGTGACTGGGCTCACACAGAGGTGAACCAGGACGCCCAGGCGAGACCCCCCATGGGCTCAATGACAAGTTATCTGTCAGTGAATTATTAGTTTAGTTGGGACACCTGTGTTTGATACTATTTAAATGCTAACTACTCAAACCGCAGTGCTTTTTGCCCAGTATCCACGGATACTGCTTCCACCTGCGGTGCTCCTGTTGCTCCCGGCGTTGGAATGTATCTGCCTGTCTCTTCCGCATTACACTGCTTAGATATTTTCCCCATGACCCTAACTGTTCCCATTTTTGAGTGGCGCTTTATTTATTAATTAAGCCTATATGATATTTGCAAATTGTAATCTATACATTACTGTAACTCTAGTGTCCAAATCCCACCGTGACGCTCGCGAGATTTCGGCATCTAGGCCACGCCCCCGGCCTGAAGAAGCCCCCACGGGGGTGAAACGAAGCCGCGCGGGACCCTTTTCGTTGGCCCCACGACGTCCTTCCCTTCGCACCAGCATCATTTGTGAGACCAACTCGTTTATGATATTATTTGGGACATTATTGCCTCGCTGGGAAGGCGTCCGGGACTGTGCCTGAGCCTTTTCCAACACATTCTCTTCGGAGCCTGGGCGTCCTGGTTCACCTCTGTGTGAGCCCAGTCACCGCTTTTGTTTTGAAACTCATTATGATGATATTATGCCAATATAATTGTATAAATGCTATGTATCCATGATATAATACATATATTTGTAGACTTACTAGAGCAGACTCCATTATTGTCTTTAGCACTGTGTGTATATAGTGTGTTTACTTATATTGCTCAGCGTTTTCGCTGCTTTTTCCTTTGTATATTGTTGATGTGGAACAGTTTGCCTTTTCTTGATTGTAGCCACCACCGAGAATGCCTTATGCCTTGTTGAGGAAAGATGATATTGACGGATGGAGGGGACATTAAGGAGATTTTGTTCACCGGAGCGTAACGATCTCTGGGGACAATATGGGGAGAGGCGGTCCCTTAGGTACACTGGCCCAAGACCATGCAAGGCCTTAAAGGTTAGTACCAACACCTTGAAGTAGATCCGGTGCTCAATAGGCAGTGCAGTTGTCGCAATATTGGTGTAATATGGCATTCTGCATTAGCTTGAGCTTCCGGATCAACCTCAAGGGTAGGCCGATGTACAGGGCGTTACAGTAATCCAGTCTCGAGATGACCATCGCTTGGATCACCATGGCCAGGTCATTCACGGAGAGGTAGGGCGCCAGTCGCCTCGCTTGACGCAGGTGGAAAAATGCGATTTTGGTGACCGTGGAAACCTGGGTCTCCATGGACAGCAATGGATCCAATTGGACCCTGAGCTTTTTACTAGTGATGACGGGCGTAATGTTTGTAAGCCGCTCCGAGCCCTCGGGAGTGGCGGCTTACAAGTCCAAATAATAAATAAATAAATAATATAGATAATTGGAGGTCTACAGTGCTTTTGCAGGTCCATATCCGCTGGTTGTACTTCTCGAGCCGGGCCTCGTACTCTCTGGAGGAGAAAGCGCTCAGGAAAACAGCCAAGGCTGGGTTTGAAAGGCCACTTTAAGGGTCAAAACAAAGACCCTTGGCCAGAACATGAAATACACCAGGCATCACACACACACACGCGCGAGCGCGCAAGCCGATGAGCAAACCAGAAAACAGGAGGGTAGTGCGTCATGTCCAAACCAAGATCTGAAACCAGGCTGTGCTCTTTGTTGACGATCCTGCTTTAGGATCTCCGCCACCTTTACAACAGGGGAAGCGTCAATCGGCAACCAGAGTGAATGTCTCCATATCAGAGACCCAAAGAACCACCAGGAGAACAGGTTAAGAGGAGATAGGAGAGGAGCCATTTTTAAATATTTGAACGTCCTAAGAAAGAGGAAGCAGATTTGGTTTCTGCTGCCCTGCAAACTAGGACTCAATGGAGCCATGGGTCCAAATCACAGGAAAGGAGGATCCACTGGAGCCTTAGGAAGAACTTCCTGACCAGAAGAACTGTTCAACAGAGGAACTCTCTGCCTTTGAGTCTTGTGGAAGCTCTTTCCTTTGAGGGTTTTAAACAGAGGCTGAATGGCCATCTGTCAGGGTGCTTTGATTGTGCTTTCCCTGCATAGCATGGGTTTGGACTGGCCAGCTCTTGGAGCCCCGTCTGACTCAACAACAACAACAACAACAACAACAACTCTATCTCGGGATCCATTCCAACTCAATAATAATAATAGATAATAATATAATAGTGATAATGAGACATGCCACATTATCACAGGATGTCAACGTCCCACACCACTGAAATCCACTGGGAAGTCCTTTATAAGGCCCTGACCCTGACACTTAAGGCCTTGCGGGCCAGGGTCCTACATACCTAAAAGACCGTCTGATACCATCTATCCATCCGAGAGCACCACGGCCAGCCTACGAGAACCTCCTCTGTGTCCCGGGTCTGAGAGAGGCTCATTTGGAGTCCACAAGACAGAGATCTTTTTCCGTTGTGGCCCCTGTCCTGTGGAACTCTCTGCCGCCAGACCAAAGAGCCATCTTCGACCTGCCTTCATTTCTGGCGGCACTTAAGACATGGCTATTTAGAAGAGCATATGCATAAGTGACAATCAGTGATCTGGAACCTGTCTATTCCCATATTTTAACATTTTAATATTTCAAAATTTTAATATTTTAGTATTGTAGATGCATAGCTGTGTAAGTCGCCCGGAGCACATTTGTGGAGGGCGACTCATAAATAATAAAGTTAGTTAGTTAGTTAGTTAGTTAGGAAGTAGCAGCCAGCAATGAAAGGACCAAGGCACTGACATCTTTGACCCATCCTCTGTTCAGTCATCAGCCAGCATGCCAGCGCCTCAAATCAAGAAACAGGTTTCTAAGATCTACAGAGATACTTGCAGGAACACCCCAGCAAGCAAGAGTCCAAAAGTGGCAGGCAAAAACCAAGCACCTCAATCAGTGGCTGAGACCACCTATGCCAGTGTTTCCCAACCTTTTTTGAGCTGCAGCACACTTTTTACATTTGCAAGCTCCTGGGGCACACCACCAACCAAAATGACACAAAATGACACTCTAACACAGTAATACATATAGTTAATATGTTTTAAAATGGATTTGTACACTCAGTGTGAAACCTGGGCCTGTTTCGATGAACGCAACATAGATATCCTGGCAGGAATGGCAGAAAGACACAAACTTCCCACACAGAACTCCCATAACCAAGAGAAAATGCTATAAGAGTTTGGTGGGCATTGACCTTGAGTTTTGGAGTTGTAGTTCGCCTATATCCAGAGAGCACTGTGGACTCAAACAATGTTGGATCAGGACCAAACTTGGCATGAATACTCAATATGCCCAAATGTGAACACTGGTGGAGTTTGGGGAAAATAGACTTTGACATTTGGGAGTTACAGTTTCTGGAGGGGGGACCTCGAAAGACCAGCAGTCTCCCTCTCACTTAGGTTGCCCCCTCCCTCCCTGCCAGGCTTGAATTGGGGTCATGGGGAGCAGGAGCCTCACTCACCACCTGCGCAGCTCCTCGGGGGTCAGCGGAGCGGCCCGGGTGGGCATTTCGGGGCTGGCGAAGCAAGCTGGAAGGAAGGAAGGCGGCGGTGGCGGGCAGGGAGCCGGAGGGAGTCCGAGAGCGGTTTCGCGCGCACTGGTGAAGAGGGCGGACCGGGGCCGGTGCTGGACTGAACTATTCGGCATTAGGCCCGGGGGGGGGGGGAGGCAAGAGGAGGTCTCTACTTGGGGAAAGGGAGGCGGGCCTTCCCAATGCATGGAGAGGGAGAGACCAAGTACACAACGGGTGGGGAGAGGGGGGTGTCTGTAATTTTGTGCCTTTATCGAGGTAGGTTTCTTAGGGTTTTTATACTTCAACACACTAGACTCCCCCTTCCTGGAGGTTCCAATTTCCCAAGGCACACCTGATGATCACTCACGGCACACTAGTGTGCCCCGGCACACTGGTTGGGAAACACTGCCCTAGATGACTGGGAGGATATGGGTGTAACAAAACAGGATCCAAGCCACGGAAGGTGTCCACACTGGAGCTATAGCGGCAGGAGGCATCGGCTGGATGGTTGCAGCCAAGCTGATGTATTACACTTCACCCACCAACAAGTCGGAGGGGGTGGAACGATTTTGTCTCCTCCCCTCGGAGCAGAGATTGGATAGTTTGGCAGAACTTTCTGGAAGGGGAGGAGGGGCTGGCATGGTGTGATGCCAGCCCCTTCTCCCTCATTCTGCGAAAAGTCACCGTCGAGGGAGGCAGCTTAGGAAAGAGTCCCATACCCGCACGGACTAAGGTCGGTTTGGGGCCTACCTGAGGGGGTTTCTGTAATAACCCACAGACCCTTACTAAGGCGGCCTCGCTCCCTAGGGTGCAGCTGCCTAAGGGGCTTAAGCCCTGCCCCCCCTTTTCTTTTTACGCATTCGTTCGCAGGGGGATAGTGGGCATGGGGGTTAGAGCGTAGGCCCCCTCCCAAGTCTCCATTGCCTCGGGCCCAACTCACCCAACAGGTTGCGGTGGGGCCCTCGCTAGGCCGGGATTATAGGCCCTTGTGGCCTACCCGGCTGGGGTGATGTCTGGTGGGCATCAGGGAGGTCAGGCCTGGCTTTCCCCCGTTTCTTCCTTCGGGACGGCGGGCAGCAGGGCGGACGCGCGGCATACAAAAAAAACCACTGGGTTGCTGTTCTTAACCAGCTGGGTTGGGAGCCGGGGAGGAGGGTGCCGCGGCTCCGCTGCGATAGGGGGGCGCCCGGGCATGCGGGCCCACCTGGTCCAGGGCTGGCCGGAGCACCATGCCGCGTTCTTCGGCGGCCGCTGATCGCTGCTGCAGCCTCCTCGTTTTGGCGCGCATGTGCCACTGGGCTGCCTGCGGCCGGCATCTTAGATACATGGCGGCCTCCTATGGGGGCTGCTATCTTTGCCTTACGGTGGCCGAAGGTGGGGGCCGCCATCTTGGCTGCGTGGCGGCCTTGGAGTAGAGGCCCCCATCTTGGCTGCATGGTGCCCCGCCCTGGGGGGCCGCTATTTTGTGTATGGCGGCCATTTTGGGATTGGGAAATATATATATGAGTAAAATAAATTAAGTAAAATAATAAAAATAAAATGAAAAAATAATAAAATATATATGTATAAAAATAAAATAAGACATTGAATGGTTGTGTAAGTCCTTTTCTATCATTGTTTTATCATATTGCATGTACCCATGCCAGCCCACTCGGAGCTCGTGGCCTTCTAGGGCCAGGAGACTTTTATCCTCAAGGGTGGCCCACTCGCAGGCCCAATCTAGGGCCGCCGCCTCATAATAGCTTTGGGGGTCGGGAACACTCAGTCCCCCTCTGGAGCTTTCATCGATCATGTTTGTCCACTTGATCCTCGCCTTTTTCCCTCGCCAGATATAGTTAGCGAGGTCCCTTTTCCAAATTAGGAGTATCTTGTCATTTTTCAGGATAGGCAGACTCCTGAATATAAAGATCATCTTGGGGAGTATGCTCATTTTTATTAGGGTTTACTATTTCAATGCCGGTTTTTGCCTGAATATTCTCCTCTCCCTTTGGGGACATTTTTGACAATTATTTTAGTTTTTTGTTTGTTGACTTTGAACCCCGCTACTTCTCCATAACTTCTGACCTGCTCTAACCATCTTTCCATATCATCCTCCGGGTTTTCTACCGTACAAACTAAATCGTCCGCAAACGCGGGATCTTAAAAGTTCCATTTCTCAACTCCAGGCCTTTCAGGGATTTGTCTGTCCTTATAGATTCCAACAAAATTTCAAGGGCTAGAATAAATAGTAACGGGGAGAGAGGGCAGCCTTGTCTCGTACCTTTTAGGATCTTAACGGATTTAGTTTCTTCACCATTTATTATAATTTTTGCCGTTTGTCTTGAATATATAGCTTGGATTGCGTTTAAAAATTTGAGCCTATATCCAATTCTCTCATTACCATTATTAAGAAATCCCAATTTATCCTGTCAAAGGCTTTCTCGGCATCTATAAAAAGGAAGGCCACCTTTTTTGTACCATCTTCCTATAGTATTCTATGGAGTCCAGAAGGATTCTGATGTTGTCTCTAGCACTCCTTCCCGGAGGAAACCCTTTGATCAGGTTTTATCCATATATTCAGAAATCCCTTTGCCCTTTCTGCCAATATTGCTGCAAATAATTTATAATCCAAATTTAGGATCGAAATTGGTCTGTAGTTTTTCATGTCGGACGTAGGAAGCCCTTCCTTTGGGATTAATGTTATATATGCCTCCCTCCAAGAAACGCACCTAGATTTTAGAGGAGGAAAATAGGAAAAAAATATTTTGAGCCAAAAAGTGGAGCCGAGGAGGAACAGGAGGAGGGGGGAGGCCACGAGGGCCATCTAATCCAACCCCCTGTGAAAACAATCCACTTGTAATGCCTTGGCTCAATGCTATGGAATCATGGGGGTTGTAGTTTTACAAGGCCTCGAGCCATTTGTGGCAAAGGATACCTCACCAAATTAAAAATCCCATTGCATAGCATTGAACTGTGGCAAGTAGAGATGTTGTCCCTCAAATAGAAGCTCCGGGTGCTCCAAAAGCAGCCTTCCCATTGGCTTTGGCAGTGCGGAGGAACGGGGCGGAAGAGGGGACTCACGGGGCGCCCTCATTGCTCACGGACCCGAGGAGGAGGAGGGGGGAGGCCACGAGGGCGGCCCCCATGGAGATGCAGCGGCAGCCGCAGCAGCAGCAGCGGAAGGGCCCGAAGTCAGAGGTGCATCTTCGTGACGTCACGAAGATGCGCCTCTGCCGAGGAGGAAGGCCTCGCCGGCCGCTGTAAAGCGCCCGAAGAGAGGCCGCAGGGAGGGAGGGAAGGAGGAAGAGGCCCTGCGGAGGCGCTGCGGCCTCTTCCTCCTTCCCTCCCTCCCTGCGGCCTCTCTTTCGGGCGTACTTATAGCGCTGCGCCGGTGAGGCCTTCCCTTCCTCCTCGGCAGAGGCGCATCTTCCTGACGTCACTTCGTCGCGCCTCTGCCGAGGAGGAAGGGGAGGCGGCCGCGCGCTGTAAGGAGGCCCGAAAGAGAGGCCGCAGGGAACCTTAGCCAACTCAAGGTATCAACGTTGAGATGGAGGCCACCATGAGAAGACCCCCTTGAACACTTGAGTTCAGAAGGGTCTTGAAAGGAGGCCTCCAAGATGATCCCAACTCAACCTCGGACCTTGGGTGACTTCCTTAGTCAACCCAAAGTATCAATGTTGAGATGGAGGCCACCATGAGAAGACCCCCTTGAACAGTTAAGTTCGGAAGGGTCTTGAAAGGAGGCTTCCAATGTGGTCCCAATTCAACCTTAGCCAACTCAAAGTATCAACGTTGAGATGGAGGCCACCATGAGAAGACCCCCTTGAACACTTGAGTTCAGAAGGATCTTGAAAGGAGGCCTCCAAGATTGTCCCAACTCAACCTCGGACCTTGGGTGACTTCCTTAGTCAACCCAAAGTATCAACGTTGAGATGGAGGCCACCATTGAGAAGACCCTCTTGAACACTTGAGTTCAGAAGGGTCTTGAAAGGAGGCCTCCAAGGTGGTCCCAACTCAACCTCGGACCTTGGGTGACTTCCTTAGTCAACTCAAAGTATCAACGTTGAGATGGAGGCCACCATGAGAAGACCCCCTTGAACACTTGAGTTCAGAAGGGTCTTGAAAGGAGGCCTCCAAGATTGTCCCAACTCAACCTCGGACCTTGGATGACTTCCGTAGTCAACCCAAAGTATCAACGTTGAGATGGAGGCCACCATTGAGAAGGCCCTCTTGAACACTTGAGTTCAGAAGGGTCTTGAAAGGAGGCCTCCAAGGTGGTCCCAACTCAACCTCGGACCTTGGATGACTTCCGTAGTCAACCCAAAGTATCAACGTTGAGATGGAGGCCACCATTGAGAAGGCCCCCTTGAACACTTGACTTCAGAAGGGTCTTGAAAGGAGGCCTCCAAGATTGTCCCAACTCAACCTCGGACCTTGGGTGACTTCCTTAGTCAACCCAAAGTATCAACGTTGAAATGGAGGCCGCCATTTCCTGGACAATTGTTCCAGGGATCTCATGACCTTGATAGTCCAAAGAACCACTGTGGAAGCAGTATCTCTGAAAGAAGAGATTGCTGAAATTAAGGAATTATTTGGCACACAACTTAAAGCAATAGACCTGGAGGAAATACAAAAACAATGCAAAAAGTTGCACCAGGACATTAAAAAGGCTAAACTTAACAAGCTCAATCGAGATAAGGACGGCTATAAATACAACAGGGTCTATTCAGTACTACGCTCCTCCTCAGATAGAGTAGGTGGGAGGGGTGGGAGGTTCTCCAACGAATCCCTCCACTCCAGAGGGTCCAATGAGGACCCAGGGGTACATTCGGATAACTCCCCGGGTACATCAGGTTACAATTTGAGGGATAGGAAGCCTGCACAGAAGAACAAGCAGAAAAATTTTCGCAAGGCTCCGTCACAAAAGAAACCGACCTAATAGTCAACCTATCTGACCTCACCCTGACTCCCAAACAGATTGAATTGGTGAGCGGGGGTTTATCCTTTGTTATGACTCCCACATGTTCCGATATGACTATTTGTAAGGATTTAGCCACCTTATTCAGGAGTGTTCGCCTCAAGGAATTTTTCCAAAGGGACCAACAGTCCTCCGAGCCAGCCCCTATGTCTAAATTTGCCAATAAAAGTACCTTTACGCCCTATCTGGTCTCCGACAATGTCAAGGTGTTTGAGAAGATGGTATTGGAAGAGGTGTGTGGCATTAACCATAGAAATGATCATATATATTCCAACATGACTAAAGAAGAGGTAGCCACTTTACAGGAACTAGGTAACCGCCAGGACATTGTATGGAAGCAGGCGGACAAGGGCGGAGCCATTGTTTGTTTAAATGCTAGGGACTATATCAACGAAGTACACAGACAGCTTCATGATCGTACATTTTACCAGCCTCTCCCTCAAGACCCCACCCATAAGTATTCTAAAACTATCTCGGCCATGATTCACCATGGGGTAATCATGGGGTGGCTGGACCCTAAGATTGGGGAATTCTTGACGGTCAAATATCCCAGGATTCCCCGTTTCTATGTGCTGCCCAAGATTCATAAACCCGATAGGCCCCCGGTGGGGAGACCCATCGTTTCGGGATCAGGGGGACTTCTTGAACCCCTGGCCCAATATATTGACTCTTTCTTACAACCTTTTGTTACCAACACAGTCTATTATTTAAAAGATACCATGGACTTCATAGCCAAGGTGGAGAATTTCCAGGTCGAGTCCGGGGACATCTTGGCCACTGCCAATGTGTCCTCGCTTCATACTCACATCCCGTTGGAAGAAGCTAGGGGCATCATTATTGACATCCTTGATTCTAGAACTCCTAAGACACCTCCCACCCATGTTTTAATCGAGATGCTCGATTGCGTCTTCGATTACAATTATTTTGCTTTTGAGGATGATTTTTACCTACAGACCAGTGGTGTGGCCATGGGGTCCGCTGTGGCGCCCTCAGTGGCCAACCTGTTTATGGCCCATTTAGAGAAGGCCCACTTTCTTCCACAGGTATGTCACCCCATGAGACATCAGGTCAAAATATACTGGAGATATATCGATGATGTCTTTCTCGTCTTACGGAAGGACACCGCTCTCCCTGAGTTCTTCCACTGGATTAATGCATGGCATGAGTCCATTAAGTTTTCCTTTGAATCCAGCACCGAAAGGGTACATTTCTTGGACGTGAATGTTTACGTCCATGAGGGACTCATTAAGGTCAGCACATACAAGAAGCCCACTGATAGAAATTCCCTCTTGCATTTTAATAGCCACCATACCCATTCTTTGCGCCACAACTTACCATACTCTCAGCTGTTGCGCATTAAGCAAAATTCCTCCTTTGAACCAGACTTTGAAAGGGCGGCCACGGGGTTGTTGACAGACTTGACCCATAGGGGATATCCCCAGACCACCCTCAATGGAGCCCTTCGCAAAGCTCGACAGGTGCCGAGACATACACTACTACAACCAGCAGGCAGGCCTAGGACCAACAATAGACTCGTCTGGCCACTCACTTACACTCCTCATTCCCGCGTGATTCAGAATACGGTCAAGAAATTTTGGCCACTGGTGACCAATATCCCAGGGCTGGAGAATCCACCCATGGTGGCCCACAAGAAGACTAGATCTATCCGAGATATCCTGGTACATTCAGACCACCGCAAGGCGACACTGCCCATGAGCGCCTTTAAACCTGGCACTAAGATTTGCGGGTCCTGCAGTATCTGTAAGCAGGTGAACACGTCATTGAACATTTCGAACAGGGTCAAGACCAGGACTTTTGATATTCGATGTTTTTTCACATGTGCCACCTCCAACTTGGTGTATGTCCTCCAGTGCCAATGTGGACTGGTGTACGTGGGCCAGACCAGTAGACAGCTCCGGACCAGAGTCATTGAACACAGGTCCAAAATTAGGAATAAAGCCACTGATTCTATTTTATATAAACATTTCGTGGATTTGGGACATGCCTGTGATTCCTTCACTTGCATGGGTTTGGAGAAAGTGTATACTCGCGAGTATGGTGACACCCATGCTGCACTCATCAAGGCTGAAAGTAATTGGATAATCCGCCTCAGTAGTGAAACACCTAATGGGCTCAACGAGCCTTTATCCATACAAACCTTAATCACCTAATGATCCTGGTTTCCACCCTGTGTTCCATCAGCTGGTGGTTATCTTCTCCTCCCTCTGCATACTTACCTTGTTCTGAGGCTTTTAGCATTTAAGCCCCTGGGGTGTTATGTGACTTACCTTTGGGTCAATCTTGACTTCGTGGAATCCATCCACTATTTGTGATATTCATGATTTCCCATATATGGGTAAGTGTTTGTTTGGTCATAGTATCAAACAGTCTGGATGCTTTTGTTTATATGACTATATGTTACTTTGTCCTTGTATGCTGATGTTTTGATTTATTTGTATTCATAGGCTTGATTATGACAGTGTGTCCAATACTTCTGTATGGTTTATTGTATACGCCCTGATGAAGCGAAGATGATGCAGTAGCGAAACGGGATTGTGGATCCCCTATACACCTGTAGATCACCCGTTGGCGTTCTTGCCACGGCAGTGGGAGCAGCCAGCCCCACTGCCGGGCTTATTTCCATCAGATTTTTGGCTTGCTGTATTGTGACCACCCACGTTCCATTTGGAACCACCTGGGGATTTACCAACATACATTTGGTAACCCCATAAAGTATTTTTGATATTGGAACTTTCCTTTGGAGTCTGTTGTTTTCACTCGTCATCCTTTTGGGCAGGGGCGTCTCCCGCTGGGTTCCCGGGACCTCGGGGGACACCGTGGGACTTCTCCCTCCAGCATCCCCTCCTGAGCATCCTCGGACGGGACCCCAGCTTGACCCCACGCCATTTGGCTTTCTATACCATCACCAGTCACTGCCTAAGGATCTCATCCCCGGGGCTTTATTGCCCACCCTTTGCCCTTGACGGAGCACGGTCCCTTTAATTATTTGGACCGCTGCCGCTTCATCAGGCACGTCATCACGCCGCGTGACGCCAGGCGCGCATCGCGTCAGCTCCCAGCGACATCTACGTCATCTATCCGAGACGGCTACACGGAGGTTCCTGCCGCGTCATTCGACACCGCGGCCCTCACATTGATCGTCATCCTTGTTTACTTTCCGGATCTCCACCTTGGCTCCCAGGCGCTGCCCTCCGTGTGACGTTGCCTGACTTCTGACGGCGCGAATTCGGCTGTCTTATTGCCAGTGTGCTTCCTTCTACCTTGACCTACTCCGGCCGATTCACCTGCCCCCGGGGCACCCTATTTGCCCCTGCTTGCCACGGGGCCGTGTGCACGTTGCTGCAGGACCACATTGGGATTCCCCAGGTTATGCCATCGGATGCCCTTGGCGTTTGACTTGTGACATTTTTCTTTCTTTATTGTTTGGGACCCAGGAGGGGGGGTTTCTCTTTCCTGGGCTGGTTGGGCCCACTCGGGCTTCCCCGGGTGGGTGGTTTGGGATCGGCCCACATCGTCCCTGACCAGGCTTTCCTGGCCCCACGGAGGATAGCCCACACCCCCCCATTGCATTGTTGCAACAGACCTGTATAATTGATGTTTATTTACATTGCCAGCTCTTGGTGTTTTGATTCTGAGGGACAAGTCCCCGGTGTGTTTTGAGGTCTCAATTCAACCTCAGATCTTGGAGGACTTCCTCAGTCACCCCAAAATATCAGAGATGGAGCCACCATTGAGAAGACCCTTTCTTGGACCAAACTACAAATCCCAGGCTATCATAGCCTTGAGCCAAGGGGGTTAAAGAGGCTCCAGGTCCAGTAAAAAGGGTCTGGGGTCTCCAAGGTAGGAGCAAACATGATCAATGATAAGACAATAAACTATAGATTTAGCCATTGACCCCTTTCTCTTCCGGATCCTCAGCTGGGCCCCGGGAAGCAGATGCCGGTGGTGGAGCCGAAGCACATTGTATATGTACCACTCTTCACCAATAGTCCCTTCTTCCCAGACTCCAAGACCATGTTCTACACCTCAAACCTAGGTCAAAAGGTGAGGAATGAAACCCAACTCCAAATTGTGCCATTCCAGGTTTTGTCTGGTTTTGGAAATGGCTTAGATGGGAGGCAAAGCCAGCACCTCTGAGTCTGAGTGAAAATCTGGGGGGCGGGGGGATTCAGGAAAAAGAGGATCTGCCACAGGGAGGAATATATAGATACAACAAAATTTGGTCTGTGTGTCACACGCAAAGCCAGTCGGCATCCCTGGATGGACAGACGGAAGGATAGAGGTGACACATAGATGGATGGATGGATGGCTTAGTGGATAGGCAGATAGATGGATGGATAAGAGGATGGATAGATAAGTGGATGGATAGAGATGACACATAGGTAGGTATGTAGAAGGTAGGTAGATGGACGAATGGCTAGATCGATGAATTGATGGATAGCTGGAGAGACAATAGGAAACTTTACCAGGCCAATTTAGATTTGACGCAGATGACCAAGACGGTTTTAAATGGGTTATTTTAATATTGTGACAAATGTTTTTAATGTTTATATACGCTCATATGAATTCTTGTCCCGGCATTGAATGTTTGCCGTAGAGATGCACAGGTTGCATGACATGATATCAGGTAATGCGAATGTTCCTTCCTTGCGGGTTTCGGCAGGCCATTGGCCTAGCTGATGTTGCAGGCGCTTTGTGATGCTGCTTGTATTGACGTCTTGGCATGCTTCTTTTGCTTTTTAGATGGCGCCCGAGAAGAACGTCGGTGACACTAAGGGCAAGGGCCCGGCCAAGAAGACCACGGCGAAACGCACATTGTCGCCTCATGCCTCCCCTGTGAGGGAGGGGGGTGTTTCTGTGGAGAACCTGGACGCCCTTATAAAGAGGGTTCAGCGGATAGAGGGCGAGATGGGCTTGGCCACACCGGGTGGGAAGCGCGGCCTGTGCGTTTAGCAAGTAGGGACCTTATTTACTCTAACCTGTTGTCTCGTGTTTCCATCGTGTTTCCATCATAGAGGCTGAACAAGTGTCCTGGAAGCGAACCGTGGATCATACGGTTAGCCAGCTCCCTGCTGAGCATTCCCAAGACCAGCCTCCGCCCAAGTCTGTGCTGAATCCGATACCCACGCCAGCAGCTCGGCCCCCGCCTCAGGCGCTCTCAGCAGTGCCCGCGCCCGTAGGGGTCGACCAGCCAACATCGGTGCAGGATCTACCCCAGGTCACGGTGTGGGATAAGCCTTCAACATCCCAAGGTATGAGCACCACACTATCCTGGCCCTGGGATCAGGATCAGGTAGCACCTCATACACAGCAAACCACACAGGGTCAGGCATCGCAGGCAGCCACCACCCAGACCAGCCAGAAGCAGGGGGGTGACGTCCCCCAGCCGCCCACGCCGGCCACGGTTACGCTGGAGCTAGCTAGGACATGTGAGGCCAACGGGTTTGGGGGGACTGACAAATGGCCTCCCCACATGACCCCTACAAAGAGGATGGTGGCTCTAGGGTCACACCTTACGCAAAAGACGATCGATAAGATGTTGCGTCATGAGTATGTTGATATCTTCTCCCTATATTACAGGGAGTTAGATAAAAAAGAAAAAGGCGAATAAGATGAGGAACAAAAAGACAACCTCAAAAAGAGAAGGGTGGAACACATTTGGGGAAACTGGCTGTCCTGCTTCATGGTTTACGCAGCCATAATTTTGAAGGCCCTCCTTTATACGGCCAAAGCCCTATTTCAATATCAGACCATGATATACCAGGCCCGCGTCACCTGCCCATGGGTATGATAAGCGCTTTCGCCTAGAGGCTGCGTCCACACCCAATATGTGATGGGACCTGATCAATAACCAGTTATGGTCCGGGGTCATGAGTCCGGTCAGGCCATCAGCTAGGAGAAAGGCGGGTAGCGGCCAAGCAATCCTCAACAGGAGTGCTCAGCCCTTTCGGCAAGGGCCCCACCCCCCCAGCAACAGGCCTGTGGACAGAAGTCATTATGCTGGGACTTTGCGGCACGGGGAGTATGCAACCGCAAACCGCATGCGTGTGACATCTGCTCAGGCTCACGCTCCACACGCAATTGTTCCAAGGGCGGGGCCAATAAGGCTGGGCCCAGGGACAACCCATTCAATAGGAAATCCCCAGCACAACCGCCTCTTCCCAAAGGGCTCCAGCCCAATTCAGTTAGACCAGTTTGAGGCATGGCTAAAGTTCTATCCCGATAGGGAAGCCGCGCATTACGTTTGGAAAGGTTTTTCCCAAGGCTTTCGGATCCCAACCTTTTTTGAGCCGCGGCACACTTTTAACATTAAAAGTGCTGGGACAGCTGAAGCCATGGGGAGCGGGCGGAGCCAGGCCGCGCCATGACCCACCCCCTCCCTCCAGCTTCAGCTCTCCCACAGCTTCTCCAGCCTTGAGGGGGCAGTGCGAGCGATGGCCGCCATCCCTGGCACAACTCTCCACCATGACTCCCACCCCTCGCTCGCTAAAGCTGCGTGGAGGAGGAGGAGCATGAGCGGTGGACAGGCTTCAGTGGGCGGGGCTCCTCCGTGCAAGCGGAGTCATGGCGGATTGGAGGCTGGCTGGGGAAACGGCACAGTGCCCGGCCCCTTCTTTTTTCTTTGCCACTGCCCCCTCCTCCCCCAAGCAGCAGAAGTTCGGCAGGAGGAGGGGGGAAGGAAGGCGGGCAGAGACCTTTTCTCGCGGCACAGCAGGAGGTCTGTCACGGCACACTACTGTGACGTGTCACAGTGGTTGGGAAACACTGACCTAGAGGTTAATTTTAGGGGTGAGGTGAATGAGAAAAGCCCAGGAGCGGGGAGAGTCTGCTCTCAAAAGTTGAGAGATTTCTCCGGATGTTTCCCTTGCGGATTGCCCGGGTTTAAATCTCCAGGGGACCCAGGTAGTACGCCTGAATAGCTGAGGGGTAGACTTTAGAAGACACTACCTCCGCTTAGACCAGGGGTGGGCAACCTACGGCCCGTGGGCCGGATTCGGCCCAGCAGCCGGTTCTGTCCAGCCCGGGGAGAAGTCGTTGGGGGCGGGGCCAAGAGGAAGAGGTGCCGCTGCCGCCATTCCATCTGTGGGGCCGAGTCTGTCTCCAGCAGACAGGCCGGAGGAGCGGCGGCTTCAGAGTGCCTGCCATCCCTGGAGGCGATCCGGGCCTGCAGCAGGAGCACTCACGACCTGCAGGGACTGATCGCCATGGCGAACTGGAAGACTTCATCATCTTCTGGTCGCGAGGGCGAACAGCCGCCTCAGATTGCGACTGCTCCCCCTGCAGGCACTCCAAAGCTGCCGCTCCTGACACAGGCCCCACAGAGCCCACAGTGGAGGAAGCGGCAGGAGGGGAGGCCGGGGCCGGTGTGAAGCAGAGCAGCCGGGGCTTCCTTCCTTCAGCGGTGAGTGTGGCTGAGGGGAAGGAAGGAAGCCCCGGCTGCTCTGCTTCGCACCGACCCCAGCCTCCCCTCCTCCCCTCCTTCGTTCAGCCTTCGCTTTCCTCTCACCCAAGTAGGCCACCTTCGCCACTGCTGCTCCCGGCTCTTCCTCTTCTCTCTTCACTTTCCTGCTTGGGTGAGAGAAAAGCGAAGGCCGAACAAAAGAGGGGAGGAGGGGAGAAGGAGCCGAGAAGCAGGAGGGCTCTTTGGGTGAGAGGAAAAGCGAAGGCCTCGGCGCTGGTACCGCGGCTCCTTCCTTCCTTCCTTCCTTCTCCGAGGCGCCCTCCCGGTTCCTTTTCCGCTGGCTCCGAGGCTCCAAACCTGCGTCCCGTCCAAAGGAGCCAGGATGGCAGGCACTCCATGGCAGGGCGATCAGCTTGGGAATTTAATTTATTTTAATTTTAGTGGTTTTTATTATTATTTTATAATAATATAAATAATAATATAATAAATAATATAATAATGTTATATTATATTATAATTTCAATATATTATGTCTATATACAGTATACTATATTATAATAATTAGCCACGGAAGTAGTCCACAC